>CM075779.1:3237500-3535000 GCA_037974665.1 Ehretia macrophylla
TTTAGAATAATTAACTACCAGAGTCATTACTTGAAACAAAAATGAGTTAAACGTGAATCAACAAAAAATTACACTAAAATTGAACTATGATATCATGATAAAAAATATAAGATTTTAACCTAAAATTAATTTATATATAGAATATATGATTCTTCAAGACTTGTTTGATAATTTGTTCAAATAAAGACAAATAGATAGATGTGTTTACTTTGTCAAACTAAATGCTTTTAAAATATGTGTTTACATCATCACATATTCACATTCACATTACCAAACATTGCAGCCCATTTCGATCCTTAGAAACTTGAACCATGGTTGAAATCCATGAATACACCATTCTCTTCCTGATATGGCTAATCTCCACCATTGTTGTCCGAAGAATATTCAGAAATAACCCTTCAGCCTCTCACCTTCCTCCAAGTCCACGAGCCTTACCCATCATCGGTCACCTCCACCTCCTCGCACCACTCCCTCACCAAGCTCTTCACAAGCTCTCAACCCAATATGGACCCTTAATTCACCTCTTCCTCGGCTCTGTACCTTGTGTGGTTGTTTCATCACCTGAAATGGCGAAACAATTCCTCAAAACCAATGAAACCTTCTTCTCTAACCGACCCCAAACAGCTGCTGTTGATTACATAACATATGGATCACAAGACTTCTCATTTGCACCTTATGGACCATATTGGAAGTTCATGAAAAAGCTGTGCATGTCTCAACTTCTTGGTGGTCGAACACTGGATTTACTTCTACCAATTAGACATGATGAGATATCGAGTCTTGTGAAAATATTATCAAGTAAGGCTAAAGAGGGTAAAGAAGTTGATGTTTGTGGAGAGCTTATAAGATTGACAAACAATGTAATATCGAGAATGTTATTGAGCAAAAGGTGTGCAGAGAGTGAAAATGAAGCTGGAGATGTTAAGCATTTGATTGAAGAGGTGGTTCAACTCACAGGGAAGTTTAATTTGTCGGATTATATTTGGTTTTGTAAGAATTTGGATTTGCAAGGAGTCAAGAAAAGGCTCAAGGATGTTCGCGACAGGTTTGATGATATGATGGACGAGATTATAAAAGTCCATCAAGAGGCAAGGAGGAATAGGAAGGAGAACAATGGTGGGGATGACGAAGAGATGAAAGATCTGTTAGATATTTTACTTGATATATCAGAAGATGAAAGTGCTGAGATTAGATTGACGATAAATAATATCAAGGCTTTCATCCTGGTAAGTAATAAGTGAGAAATCACTATTACACTATAAATCTTAGAACTTATATTTATTTATTTGTTTTTTATATATATAATTCTTGATAGATGAACAAGATGGAATTAATATATGTATTTTGCAAAACCAGAAAAATTATGCTGCTGATTACACTATCTGTCAGAGTAAATAAGTCTATCTGATTATACTGATGCATCCATAAATTCAAAAGAAAACTAGCTAGTAGTAAAATTTTAAATTTTACTCGATAGGATCCTGGAATTTGTTGATGTTATACTGCCAAAAATAATCTGGGCATGATAGTTCAATTTTTTTGTTGCAGAATTTTGATCAGCCTCTTTAACTTAGTTGTTGCATCATGTTATTTCTTTATGCAAATTAAGTATTGTTAATTTGTAGATTTTACAATTGTATGATTTGGCTAACAAGAACTATAATGACTTAGGCCCAAGTAATGGTCTACCAAAACATTGAGCTTAATCAACTGATTCAAAATATTTAAACTTGTGTTAATAGTAAAAACTAAGCATATCTCTTTTATTACTTATAGAACTAAGGACGGGACGTTATGGACTTCCCTTATTAAATACATGACATCCTTATCGCGCCAAACAAAATAGAACCAGAGTACGAGACTATTAGGTAGTGAGGAAAGCCAATGCCTTTTGCCTGGTAGCATGCTCTGGTACCATCAACAAAATCTAGACTTAACTATTGGTCTGCCAACTGTTTGAGCCTAATCAACTGGCCAAAAATATTTAAGCCTGTGTTAACAGTAGTAATGAACCTAATGTGTAGGCAAAGCAGTATTAAACCGGTTGATTCGACTCAATATGTTGGGAAACCAGTAACTGGGGCTTGGGGTCATTACAACAACATTCCAATCATGGGCAACAAGAACAATATTTTGTAAATGGTGAATTTTGCTATCCGAGTTTATGATCTTATATGTCAAGTATGAAATTGAGTTCTTATAAATAATACTCATTAAAAAATACATTTTTCTTCGCTGTACTTTTCTCCTTCTAGTATAATTTAATTTCCTGGAAATTCTAAATCATGATAAAGAGGATTGACATATTCTGTGGTGGCTAACATATGAAACATTTTAATTAACAGGATATATTTGCTGCTGGAACTGATACATCTGCTATTACCACTGAATGGGCACTTTCAGAGCTGATAAACCATCCAAATATTATGCAGAAAGCAGTAGAAGAAATCGATTCCGTGATTGGAAAAAACAGATTAGTTCAAGAATCAGATGTTGCAAATCTTCCATACCTTCAAGCCATTGTTAAAGAAACTCTAAGGCTTCACCCAACTGGTCCATTGATTGTTAGAGAGTCAAGTGAAGACTGCACCATTGGAGGTTATCATATACCAGCAAAGACTAGAGTTTTTGTCAATGTCTGGGCTATCAATAGGGATCCAAACTATTGGGAAAATCCTCTCGAGTTTCAACCTGAAAGGTTTTTGAAAAGCCCGTTGGATGTTAGGGGACAAAATTATCATTTTTTGCCGTTTGGGAGCGGCCGAAGAGGGTGCCCTGGAACTTCATTAGCGTTACAAGTTGTTCAAACTACACTTGCTGCTATGATCCAATGTTTTGAATGGAAGGTTAATGGTGCAGTAGACATGGAAGAGGGACCTGGATTAACCCTTCCAAGGGCTCATCCTTTGCTTTGTGTTCCAACCATCAAGCTCAATCCACATCCATCCATGTAAAACGATTACATTTATCAACTAAAGCATGTTTTTCGTGAGGCTAACAAGTGTGCAGATTAGATGATGAATTTCAACTTACAAGTATGCTGGATCACCCTCCGGATAGTTGCAACCGTGGTTGGAGTATAACAAGTGGGTTAAAACTATAACAAAAGTATAGTAAAAATAGTCTCTATATTTTAGCCTCATTTATTAAACTTTTTCTCATATCAATTCGCATAGAGTGTCTCCATATATCTTTTCTGAATAAATGCGTTTAATTTTGTTCTAAATATAACAGTAATAATTCCAAATCTTTTTCACCTAGCTTTCTAAAGGAATCAAATTCACGAAACAAGAGTGAGAAAATGTAACAATTCAACCACTTGGCCAATAAAACTTTGTTAATCACTCCAATTTTCCTAATCAATCATTATGTTTCCCACTAAACTTCCTCCTATCAATTTTTCAATCTCATAATTTGATATCTTTTTATAATGCAAAACTCACCTTATACAAAATCTCATAAAATCTATTATAAAACTATAAATCTTATTATACAAAAGTGCGCACCCAACACATATTTTAAATCAATAAATAATCAAATATTAATAATTTTTGTGATAAAAAAAATATAAATTAAAATTTAAAACATCTAACCGTAATAAATCGTTATCCGATCACTCCAATCGACCTAAAAAAAAAAGTCTATAATTTAGTTGTTAAATATCCTAATCCTACCTAATAATGCATAACCAACCAACTCTTAACTCTCATCCCATAGTTTAAGGTAGTGACACACCAACACCTCACACCTTACCCTATTTTATTTCTCATGGCCCCCACAAATCATTTTCCATCATCATACAACTAAAACCCCACAAAAATATAGCAAAAAATATGGATAATCTGAGCTGGCACGTGGGGACCCTCAAATTTATCCATGTACCAAAAATCCAACGTGTCACGCCCCTTTTTTCTCCGCCCATAGTTTTTTTTCCATATGCTTTCTCTCTCACACAATAGCTCACACTATTCTGCACACACACGTATTTATATATTAATGCTACATTGCGTTTCATATCCCATCTCCTTATCCCATACCCCAACGCCATTGACTCCTCTTTTTTCTTTTGATATACTTTGTAAACTTCAGAAATCCTAATGGCATAAGTTCATCATTTTTTTTTTGCTATTTTTCCATATCTTTTTGGTGTAATTCATATAATCATACTCATAAGTAACTTCAAAGTACAACGTTGTTTTCAGTTTCTTATACAGATCTGATATGCCTTGTTGGTTCATAAATTGGGAGGATTTTAATGAAAAATTTGCAAATTTTATCACTGTTTTGATTTGTAAATCACATTCTTGATTTGGGTATCTTTCATTTGATGCAAATCAATTTAAAAAAAAATTGCTTCTTTCTGTAATTTTTGATTAAAAGAACACTTTTTTTTTTGCAAAATTTCAGTTACTTTTCCTGTTCTAGTTCATGTTTCATGATCTGGGTATCTTTCAAACTGATGACATTTAGTAAAAATTCAAATATTTTTTGTGAATTTTGGGTGTATTGCTTAGTTGGATTGTTAAAAATCCAATCTTTTGAGTTCTAGTTCACGTTACATGATCTGGGTATCTTTCAGTTCGATGAAATTTAGGTAAAAATCCAATCTTTTTGTAAATTCTGGTTCTGTTGCATAGTTGGATTGGTCTAAAAAAAATGGTTAGTGTCAACATAGGAATGCTCCATTATGTACTGGACCATGTTTATGGAGCATTTATGCACAGAACAAAAATTAGCCCCCCATTTTTCTCAAGAGGGTGGGGTGGTACAAAGCTTGAGCTATTGGAAAGAATGATAAAGCAATTGTTTCCTGGTGTTGAAGGTCAAAATTGGCCTCCAACGTTGGTTCAACCAATTTGGAGAACAGTTTGGGAATCTAAAAGTGCTATCTTAAGAGAAGGTGCCTTTAAGACCCCTTGTGATGAGGAGCTTTTTGGTGCATTGCCTCCCGAGAGTCACAATGCAAGGGTTGCTTTTCTTGTACCAAAATCTGTGCCACCACAGAAAATGGCCTGTGTGGTTCATCTTGCTGGTAAAATGGTCCAACTTCAATAACTATTTCATTGCAATTCGATTTGCTTAGCGTTTATCTCAACTCAAATGGTGAATCCAATTTAACTTAATGATGTGTTATTTGTATGCTGTGGCCTTCCTGAGATTCTTCTTGTTCCTTGTTCAAGTTGTGATGCATTTTCATTAGAAGTTCAATTTGGAATTTAGTGTCTCTGTATGTATCACTTTGTATGAGATAATAATAAGGTGTGTTTGTTTGTAATAGGTAGTAATAATGAGGTGTATTTGCAAATTTTCTTCTTTAGATCCAGCTCTTGCATCTAAAATTATATATGAAAGAATGCATACTGACGACTGGTAGATATTGAAAGCTGTATTAGGTCAATGCTCATACGTGGAATCACTTTATAAGCATTTGCCAATTTATGTATATGTATAAATGGAAAAGCTGTTTGAAGTTACCCCCAAAAATGAAAAAAAAAAAAAGAAGAAAGAAAGAAAACAAGAAGACAGAACTGGTATCAAGTTACAGAAATAGAACTCTAACCTGTTTGAAGCTCTACGTGACATGGTATGTAAAGATAAATTATGATACCTTCGAAGGAAAGAATAATAGTGGAATTTGGAGATAACTTAATCTACTTTGATATCAAGCATGCTATTGGTGCTGATAATGATAGCCTACTGACCTCTTATGGAGATGGGAATTCTTATTCCTGATGAAGTCTTGTTTGTTACTTAATCAATTCGTTGACACATGAGGTTGGTTACCTCTCATATTTTTGACAATGACTGAGAATTGCAAGTACATATCTCTCTTTTGATGTGGAGATTCACATCCGGATATGAAAATGCACCAAGGAAAGAAAATTTAGATGCTTTTCATATGGTCTGTGAAGGTAGTCAAAAATATACATCTATGCTTCTTATGGTAACATACTGTTGTCACCATGATCTTGAGTTAAACAAATGTCTTTCTATGCAAGGTCGAACTGTATCAAACTGTGGAGGTTGATGTTTTCTTGTGCTGCTAATATTTCTTTATGTTGCCTTTTCTTCCAAAACTCATTTTTGATATATAGCCCCTCACCTGCCTACTCCTTAGTATCGGCAATAAATATTCTATTGGTGCTGCAATATTCTTTATGGTACCTTTCCTCCCCGCTATCCCGACTTCCATTTTATTTTTGAATCTAATTTTGATGAAAGAATGAAAAAGTTAGCGTGTCAACTATTTGTTTTTCCTGTTCCAGGTACAGGAGACCATACTTTTGAGAGAAGATTGCGCCTTGGAGGTCCTTTATTAAAGGAAAACATAGCAACCATGGTGCTTGAGAGGTTACAGTCAATCTTATAAATTAACTTCTTTCGTCAATCACTGCAATGATTAGTTGATGGTTCAATTCATTGCATTTGATTGAATGCAAACTTCTTTTGCAGCCCTTACTATGGGAGAAGACGTCCAGTGCTGCAGCGAGGTGCAAAACTCTTATGTGTTAGTGACTTACTTTTGTTGGGAAGAGTTACCATTGATGAGGCTCGAAGTCTTCTGTACTGGCTAGACTCTGAAGCAGGATTTGGAAAAATGGGTGTATGCGGACTTAGTATGGGTGAGATATGAACCTCACAATATTTACAAATAACTATTATGGTGTTGATGATGCATTTATTTGTTTATTTTCCTAGGAAAATGTATCTAGCAAATGAAAAGGACTTAATATTTAAAATAATTTCCTCAAGTCGTACCCGAGAAGTGGAGCATTGTGACTATAGTCACTTATCATTGAGACGTCTGCAGAGGAAGTAGAATTCTCTTTGAAATTAAATCCATATATTCATCCACGAATTTACACACGCGTAAAGCAGCATGGGTCTGGAAGATTCATTTTGGGGGTAACATTGTGGTGTCATTCTTATTGGGGGATGAACTATCATATCTGCTTTCTCTAGCTATCTTTCTTCCTTGAAGAGTTTGAAAATCTTGATTTTCTGGGTTACCAATCTCTGCCCTGCTGCCACGTTGTGCCGTTAAAGAATACTTCATTTTCTTCTTAGAATCTCAGAAACGTTCTTATTCAATTGAAATTCACAAAGAAATATCAGAATTAAATGTGAAATATCATGCTTCAGAAAGAGCTGTAAACATGTCTTCCTTGATAATTAATGCCTTGTGGTGATCACTGATGAAGTACCACTCCTTAGACAACTTTTCTGCATTCCTGAAATGTTTTACATTAGGCTTGTTTTAGCAAAAAATATGTATGCAATCAATCTGCAGAGAATAGTTTCTTTGGTTATTGAATTTGTTCTTCAATATGTTGTTCTTTCCCATTGTGATTTCATTTCCTTCTGCAACTATAATATATTTCTGTTTATACATTATTCAATTGAGAAAAGAAAGACTAAAAGTAAGATGGGGAGAACGGAGTAGACATCATAATGACTTGTACATGGTGTTTGTACGAAGGTCAAGAAAGAGGCATGCATATAGAAACATATAGTATGGAGAGTAAAGATTCTCTATAATATAAACCTTTTTCCTTATCTTTTTCTAACTCTTTTTTCTCTTTTCTGAAATCTAGGCGGAGTACATGCAGCCATGGTTGGATCTTTGCACCGTACCCCTATTGCTACACTTCCATTCCTTTCTCCACATTCTGCAGGAGTGGCATTTTGTGAAGGGATATTGAAGCATGGCACTGCATGGGAAGCGCTTAGGCAGGATCTTTGTGTCCAGAAGGCTGCACAATCAATGACACTTGAGGAAGTGAGAGAGCGGATGCGGAATGTGTTATCTCTCACTGATGTCACACGGTTTCCTATCCCCAAAAATCCCAATGCTGTAATATTTGTTGCAGCTACTGTAAGTGCTTCATCTCAATTGTCCACATTCTGATGTTCACTTGACTGAAATATGTAAACATTTCTGATACTGTATGTATGCATCAGCATCGGTTTGTTTTCTCTTTTATAACTCAAGATTTTCTTGCCTCTTATCTCAAAAGTGAAATTTTGTTAAGTTGGTACTTTTCATGTCTCTAGTCTAAAAACTTATTTTCAGGATTTGCTAACACGAGGCCTATTTTGTATTCATTGCATTTTATTTATGTTGATTCACTTGCTTTCCATTAGCTAGCTGACCTTATAGTTGTGGCTGAGTCCTCACCTATGGTTTGTACCAGCTTTGAAATGTACGAGTAGGTCATGCTCTTAAGTTAGAACGCTGATGGAATTACTACTAGCAGTTGCTCCCTCTGAATTATTGCTCCTTCTTTCTTTCTGGTTCATGCATAAACCGTTCTGCTAGACCTTTTACTCTATCAACATTGTGAGATTTAGTAATAATGAATAGGCATCGCTGATAATGCTTACGTTACACAGGAATCTTGATATTTTTCTGTTGCCATTGATTTCAGGATGATGGATATATTCCAAAACACTCTGTTCTGGAGCTTCAAAAAGCTTGGCCAGGATCAGAAGTTAGATGGGTTACTGGTGGGCATGTGTCCTCGTTCATTCTCCACAACGACGAGTTCAGGAAGGCCATCATGGATGGGCTTGACAGATTACCGTGGAAAGAATCTCCTTTGTGACAGTGGTGCAGCACGTGAAGAAGGAACCATCTATTTATTTCAGTATTCTTTTTCGCATCTCTCTCCCTTGTACATTGGATTATAGTTGACATTTGAAAGCATACATTTGATAGAATCAACTCGGAGAGTGTCTCTAACATCCTCTGTTTCCCTGTAACATTTCTGTTGCTCCTTTTGTTTCACTACCAGATGATTGTTTTGAAGTATCAATAAAATGATGGAAATTGTTGATAACCTTTCTTTGTTTTCTTGTTCGATATTGTTTTGGGCAGTATTTGGTTGTACTTATATTTTTTGCTTAATAGAAATCTGTAAAAGCATTGTGTAAATTTAGCTCTTGTACCAAGCCTTAGGTGAGATCGGTTTATAGATCTATTGATGTCACTTGTTCCTGTCGAGAGTCTTTTCTTCAGTTAGTTCTATACAAGTGAAGTAGGTTAGACAAAAAAAAAAAAGAAAAGTGTCAAGATTTAGGAGACTATTTATCTGAACAAAGATTAGTTGAAATTACTAGCCGAGGAAGTAAAAAACCACATGAACGCAACAGCCCCGTGAACGAAGGAAATCGACAATGCCTTGAGCCGATGAGGGTGGAAAGCAAAGCCACCAGACAACCTCCACATTGAACCACCACAAATAAATGATGTGAAAGACGGAAGAGTAGGTCAAAGAAGATTCACCATAGAATAAAACTGACAGTGGAGATAATTTTGTTTGAACATTTTCATCCTTGAGGTTTTTGTTCTAGTGTTTTCTGTTTATGATTTTGATTGCATATAATACATGAAAATCAGAAATTGGAACGTGTTTTTCATCTCATGGAATTCCATAGGTCCTACATAATACCTCAGAAACCTTAAGCCGATACAAATTAGTCTTAAAGTTCATTTGAGGCTCTATTTGACTAAAGCACTCTTTCAAACATCAAGAAATCAACACAGATCAAATGATCACATGCAATATGGGTTGAAATCCTTACAAATACGTCATGAGATGCGTATGCTAATTATACAAGAATGTCAAATACCAGTGCTATGTAACGGATTTGAATTCTCTCATAACATTATATGATAGTGAACTAGCTAATAAAATAATTCAGATAATTCACCACCATTAAATTCTCGCATACCGTTATAGTACGTCATGAGATGCATATGCTGACTACAAAAGAATGTGACGCTACAGTGTAAGTAGACTAGTCTTACACAATGGACTTGACCTCTCATAACGTTGTATTGTGGTGAACTGTCTATGCAAATATGATAAAATAATTTAAATAATTTACCATCATTGTATCTCTTACATAGTTATCGTTATTTACTTATTCATTCGTTAATTACTGCCACACAAAAAAAAAAAAAAAGTGAGGACCATAAATAGAAGAGAGATATGCCAGCTCAAGTGAACACCTCTCTATATTTAAAAGGACACACCCCAACCATAGGTATCATCACCAGCTAGAAGACCAATTCAAATGTCAAACACTGACACCAGCTCAAGAATCAATTGCATCAGCTGAAATGCTGAATCATGTAGAACAAATAAAATAAGAAGTCAAAGAAAGACATAAATGATTACTTAAATAATATTATAATACAATAGTGGGATCTTACCAAGTAAACTAAACTAATGACTCACGACAATTAGCTTTACAGTACACAAACTACTAAAGCACAACTTGAGACTTCTTCTCAACTCCACGGCACACAATAACAACACCCAATGCCTATTTATAGATGTGAATCACCGCCATTCTAAGTCGAATTCTAGAGTTAATATATTATAATGATGATATTTCATGAAGTTTCCAGAAAGGATATATTAATCAATTTTGGAGAAGGAATTGTCCAGATAATCATTGGTTCAAAAACTTTAGAGAAGCTCTATATGGTGAAGGTGCACATGTAGAGTTGCCAAAGTTTGTTGCGTTTCACTTTCAACTATACTCAGATCCACATTATGAGCCGCCTGTTTTGACTAGATAAGAGGAATCAGTGGGGGTTACTTTGTTAGAGCAAGAACTGCTTTTGAGGCAAACAAAATCTCTGTAAAAAAATCTGCTTTCACGCGTATGAGTTTGAACTTGTGTGAAAGTCTTAATAATAATTGCATAGAGTCAGAAATCTATAAATAGATCATAGACCAATTCTCATGTATGATGTATCCTTCAGCTCTCACACATTCAAAAACAAAAACAAAACAACACAGCATGAAGCCTGCATTTTTCATCACAATTTCCATATCTTTGCTCATCTCTCTCTCTTTGCCATCACCATCTTTCTCAGAAAGGTGTAATCCAAAAGACAAACAAGTTTTACTACAGATCAAGAAAGATCTAAACAACCCTTATCATTTAGCTTCATGGAATCCAAAAAACGACTGTTGTGATTGGTACACTGTTGAGTGTGACCTTGAAACAAACCGTATTATTTCACTAACCATATTCTCTGGCAACATATCCGGCCAGATTCCGGCAGCTGTCGGTGATCTACCCTATCTCCAGACATTAGAGTTTCATAAACTTACTAACCTCACCGGGCAGATTCCAACGGCCATAGCCAAGCTTACTAACCTTAAGATGCTTAGACTGAGCTGGACTAATCTTTCTGGACCTGTCCCTTCATTCCTTAGCCAGCTCAAGAACTTAACTTTCCTTGAATTATCGTTCAATGATCTTACAGGTTCGATCCCTCCCTCCCTTGCAGAGCTACAAAACCTCGACGCCCTTCACTTAGACCGGAATAAACTCACTGGAAACATCCCCGAGTCATTCGGAAAGTTCACAGGGAAAACCCCGGCTCTTTATCTTTCTCATAACCAGCTCACTGGCACAGTTCCAAGATCTTTAGGTAACTTAAACTTTGATACGCTGGACTTTTCGCGTAACAAGCTTGAAGGTGATATATCATTCTTGTTTGGCACCAACAAGACTATACAAATTGCTGATTTTTCGAGGAATATGTTTAAGTTTGATCTATCAAAGGTGCAGTTTCCGGAGAGCTTGATATCACTGGATTTGAATCACAATGGGATCTTCGGGAGCCTTCCTGCCGGGTTGACAACAGTGAATCTGCAGTTCTTCAATGTGAGCTATAACAGGCTGTGTGGCCAGATTCCAACTGGTGGCAAGTTGCAGAGCTTTGATTATACTGCTTATTTCCATAATAGATGCTTATGTGGTGCTCCATTACCAGCCTGCAAATGATTCTAGCTAATGTAACAGCACACTCTAGATACATTGTGCTGTACTTTATATTTTCATTTTCGGGTTGATTTTGTGCTCTGTACTTCGATAATGTGTTTGCTTAATATATTTAAAGAGCAGCTTGTAATATCTATAATAGAGAAGAAAAGAGCAGAGAAGGAAGCCATGACCTCCAAAAGACACCAGAGACACTTAACAGATATAATTAAGAAAACAAACAAACAAAAAATCCAAACAAGTAGCTGTTTAGGAGTACAATAATTTGCAAATGAAGAGAATATGAACAAAGGCAAGCCTATCCGGGTTCATCTTTCCTCGATCTTCTGCAGGTAATGAAGCAAATCTGAGAGATTATATGTCTGGATGTATTGAAGATTTTAGTGTGGCTGCCATCTTGACGAAATCAATGCCTGGAAAGGAAAACCCCAAAACAATTGAAGACAATTACATGCACTTAAATGAAGGAGAAGAGAAAAAGAAGAAACATGATCTAGAATATTACCACTTTATGTAGTTGTGCTTCTATCTTTTAGTTTTCTCTTTGTTGTGATTCAGCAGGTTTTTCTTGATTGCTTCGGATTTTTGTTTTGTCGATCCACACTCCAGAATCATTGCATGGAAATAAAGTGACCTTTGGGCAATTTACTTTCTCCAAATATGTCAATTTGGGGAACAAATGGCGAAGATCCTTCCACCTTATCTCCATTTCCTCCAAGAACTTGAGGCGTAGTATCTCAACTTGCTCCCACTTTTTCTTGGTTAGATCAACTTTATGACCTGTCCATTCATAAACTTCACCGAGATCACGCAGCCTTCCTCCTCTGATGTAGAGTTTTCTTAGATTCGTCAGCCTGTTAGGCTTCAGCCAATCAGGTGACAATAGCTGTGGATAGCACTTCAGGTCTAACTTCTTCAAAGTTGCGGGCAGGGATGGTGGGCTTCCAGTTGTTGGTCGTTGGTCACTTCGAAGGAAAAACTTTGAGGGAGACTTTTTCAAAGTATCCATTCGTTTTGTTGCCGAGGATGTATTCTTCTCTTCCTGAACTTCCTCATTTCTTACATTTTCTTGATTCTTGTTCTCTGTAACCGCTGGTATTCCAGTATCTTGTGCTTGTTTGGCACTCGCAACCAATGGATCTGGTGCATCATTGGCTTCTTGCGGACTGGCTGCAAATTTAACTGTTTTTTTCTCTTGTGTTTTGTTATCTTTTGGTTGTTTGGCATTCGCAACCAATGGATCTGGTGCATGATTGGCTTTCTGGGGACTGGCTGCAAATTCATCCGGACTTTTCTCTTGTGTTTTCTTGTCTGCTCTACCTTTTTGTTGCTGATCATTATTTACCAATTTCTGCTTCCCATCTTTCCCTCCCATACCAGTAGCATCAGATCCCCATGCTATTGTTAATGATTCAAGTTTTGTAAATTTTGAAAGAGCCTTTAAATCTTCATGTGATGGAAATTCCATTACACCTGTGTAGATGCCAAGTTTTTCCAAAATTTTCAACTTAGAAGCCAAATCCATCAGAGTACAGGACTTCTTCCCTTTGGTCTCATGTGGATCTCCTGCTACAAACCCCTTGAGGACTAGAAGGTTTCCCAGCAAAGAAAGCTCCTTGGGCATGTGATCTATCAAATAACAATCTGACATGTCCAAGTATCTCAGATTCTTTAGATAACCGATACCGGCTGGAATCTTCTCCAGATTGTGGCATGCTCTGAGGTCCAGGATCATGAGCCTACCGAGCTTCTTGATTGAATCAGGAAGCTCAGTCACTCTAGAAACCCCTTGCAGGCTAAGGAATTTCAGAAACTTCAAATGTTGTAAGCCTTCCAAAAATTTAGAATCCTCAATCTCAATGTGATGCTGCTCCTCGCTCTGCCATCTTCCTAGGTAAAGAATGTTGATATTCTCCATTTTTGGGAACCATTCGGGCTTGAATTCAAGAATGGGCTCATTGACATTGAATAACATGTGCAGCTTCTCCAATTGCGAAACGTCTGATAAGCCTTCACCAACTAGACATGCCCGCAGAGAGCGAGAGTACTTTTCTGTAGGGTGCCCATCCTTATTGAAATCGAAGAATCTAGCACTCTCAGCCAAGGATATCAATACAACTCGAGCCAAAGGATGCAGCTTGTACTTGTGCACTTCGAACCCAGGCTTTTCAGGAACAGGTATTATAAAGCCCTTGTCTGTGTACTCTTGAAGGAATTTACACCCTTCTTCTTCAGGAGCTATAGAATCAGAAGGTATGAATCCCTCTGCGATCCACCAATAAATCATAACCCTCGTCTTAATTTTTGCATCCTCCGGGAAAACAGCAAAACATAATAGGCATAGCTTCTTCACATCACTGTCAAGGTCACGGAAGAGTGACAGAAAGTCTCCAAATGTTTCACTCTTGTTAAATGTTGGATTATTGTATACGTTAGGAAGTTTTCGCTTCCTTTTCTCTGTGATGAGATTGGAGTCCTCTTTCAACTCCCTAGCTTTCTTCATCTCTTTTTCCAAAGAGTGAATTTTGGCCTTGGAAGGGAACTTAGCCTTCAGCTTGGTGACTCTTTTCTTCAATTCGAGAAGCGCTTTCATTTCTTCATCTTGCTCGTCGCCACCTTTCTCGATTTCAGCTCCCAACTGTTCAAGTTGTTTATTGGCCTCGTTCAATTGGTCCTCGATAAGATTTCCATACTTCTTGAGTTGCTCTGGGTCACCTTTCATATACTCAAGCTCTTCCTTTATCAGATTACACAGGCTGTCAATCTTACTGATATGGCTGCTACTTGAAGTATCTTTGTTGTTGAGCTCTGGTATAGGTTCAGATTTGGACCTTTGAGGTTTGTGGTGGTTGTCAAGTGAGTCCTGATCGTCTTTAGCTGGTGTGATTTCTTTAGAGCTGGAAGGCTCACTTTGCACCTTGGGGCCGTCTTTATCAGCTGCTGATTGTTTATCGGTTGAAGCAAGATTGGCTTCAGCTCGTATATGCTCATCATCTGAAGCATGATCCTCTTCATCAACTGATTGTTTAGCATTTGAAGCTAACTTATCTTTATCAACTGCTGATTGTTTATCCTCCGAAACTAGCTTGTTTTCATCAATTGCTGATGGTTTACCATCTGAGGTTGGCTTGTCTTCATCAGCTGCTGATGGTTTATTATCTGAAGCTAGCTTGTTTTCATCAGTCGCTGATGGTTTACCATCTAAGGCTGGTGTGTTTTCATATATTTAGTTAAGATAATTATATACTGTACATGTTGATTATTAATGAACAGTATTTCAATTACTTAAAAAAAAAAAAAAGATTGACGATCTCAGTGGAGGATTTCCTTAGGATGCGAATGGTTGGGGTAAGAGTTGAGAGAGAAGGAGGAAGATAAATAGAAAAAGTAAAAAAGAAGAAAAGACAAAGTGAAGAATAAGTAAAAGTAACAAAAAAAAAAAAAGAAGAAGTATATCCATATGAAATCTTTGATTTTAATTAATTATATGTTACTTCCTTTTAATAACTTTTTTAGACAATGAAGCACGGTGGTACAATTTGAAATACTTAATATATGTTTTTAAAATTAAAAGAAACTCGTTGATCAATTTAAAATTGAAAAAATAATTTAGTCTCATTGAATTTTTTTCACCTAGTAATTAAAATTTTGACAACCCCTTAGTCAAATAGTAAAGGTATGATTAATAACCCAAGAGTTAAATAGAATAGTCAAGTAGTGATTTGACCACGGTTTTGATTCATAGTACCATTTTATTTTTATTTATAAAAAAAAATAATGTTAGTACTATTTAAATACTTAAAACCCCCAATACTCATTTAAATATTATTTTCTATTCTCTTTTCAATGACTGATATCTTTATCTATGATCTATGTTTTCGATAAAGATGACCAATTGCAACTAATGAAATAATGCATTAAGCTTAGTTTCAGTCTCATTTGGGAGCACAGACTGGGTAAAAACAGCAATGAATCAAATGATGCATTAAGCTTGAATCATCATGCTATTAACCAAATAGTGATAGTATGATTAGTAATATTTAATGACTTGAAAACCCACGAGTCAATTTTTAATTTTATCTTTTCCTCGTTCTTTCTCTTTGAAAAATAATCAACCTCACATTCTAACATTGAAAATAGGTACGCGTGACGGAATTATTACTGTTTTTTTCATTAAAAAAAAGGGTAAATAGCACCACAACCCCTTATACTTTAGCAAAAATGCACATGACCCCCCTGTGGTTTAAAAAGTGCACCGGAACCCCCTGTGGTTTCAAAAGTGTAGGCTTAAATTATTACTTAAATTATTGGAGAGTGCGTTACACGCGCGTTCGGTGCGATTTTTCATGTTTTTAGGCTTAAATTATTACTTAATTGGACAAAAATGCCCTTATATATGTTTTTTTTTCTTTTTTTTTTCTCCCAATGCAATTTTCACAAAAAATAAAAAAATAATAATAATAACCCATCTTCCTCAAACCACCGCGCCCCACCACCCCCCCCCCCCCAACCCCCACCGCCACCGTCACCGTCAACCCCCCACCCCCACCCCCACCCCCACCCCCACCCCACCATCACACCCACCCCGTCACCCCACCGTTACCCCCACCCCTCCAAAAACCTGCAAATCTTTATATATATATATATATATATATGTGTGTGTGTGTGTGTGTGCGCGTGTGTACATTATATATATATATGTGTGTGTGTGTCTGTGTATGTATGTGTGTGTGTGTCTGTGTGCGTCTGTGTGTGTGTGTGTGTTTGTAAACAAAAAAGAAAAGAAAAAAAGAAATAAAAAATAAAAAATTGAAGGGCATTTTAGTCTTTTTATACAATTCAGTTAAATTTGTTAACGAAAAATTAGGGAGGGAGTGCGTGTGCACGGTTTAAAAATTATAGGGGGTTTCAGTGCACTTTTTAAACTACAGGGGGTCATGTACATTTTTGTTAAAGCATAGGAGTTGTGGTGCTATTTACCCTAAAAAAAAATGACCACTTGAATCATGCTATTAATCAAAGAATGCACTAAGCTTGAATCATACTACTAATCAAACAATGCATTAAGCTTGAAAGAATAATCATACTACCAATCAAATAATGCATTAAGCTAGAATCATACTGTTAATCATATGGTACCATTATGATCAGTACTATTTAAAGACTTCAAAGCCCACTAAGTCAATTTAATCTTGATTTTCCCTTGTCCTTTTTTTTAGAAAGAATAATTAACCTTGCGTTCTAACATTGAAGATTGAAGATAAGAACGTATGACTTAAATTATCACTTGTTTAGTTGTTTTCATTAAAAAAATGACGAGACTTGCAATTATTGATCAAATAATGCATCAAGCTTAAAAAGGAGCATGAACTGGGTCGAAACAGCTAATAAAATGTGAAGAATAATAAATAAATAAAATGTGATTAATTTACATATAGAGAAATTGTTCACTAGTAAAAACTCAAATAAGAGAGTAAAATTAACACCTTGAAAGGACTTGTTAAAAAAGATATTAAATTTTGCAAGTCATTTTCCATTTTGCATTTATCTGACCAAGAGAAATAGCTTAAATTACATCAAAAAGTTGAATGAAATTATCAAATAATGACATGATATAACCAAAAGTTATGAGTTCGAATTACGTTTCAAACTCTATTATAACCAAAATAAAAATAAAATAAAAAACACCTTATTTTCTAAAGTCATTCACTGAAACCAATGAAGTTCAAAAGAATTTTGACCAAAAAAACAATAATAATAGCACAAGTCAATTCTAAAAGTCTGAAAACAACTATTTACCTTGAAAATGTTTAGATGCTGATGGCTTATCATCTGAAGCCGGATTGTACTCAGCTGCTGTTGATGGTTTATCATCAGAGGCTGATGTGATTTTGTTAGAATTAGAAGGCAAAACATCAGATGATGAATTCTGGGTTTCACTTGACATGATGGAATGTAAAGAAATTTGCTAGAAATCAACAAGATGAACAGCCACAGAAAGATTTGAGCAGTGGAAAACAAGAAGATATATAGATTGTGAGAGAAATGCTCTCTCTCTCTCTCTCTCTCTCTTTTTTTTTTTTTTCTGTCTGAAGATTGTGAGAGAGAGAAGCTGAGGAACTAATAAATGGATTCCAAGACTTTGGTAAAGTCTTTGTCTGTAGAAGGCTCCTATTCATGCGGCACGATTCGCATATGAATGGAAAAAAAACAAAAAACAAAAAACTTTTGTTATTTCAGACTAAATATGATTTCGTTCGAGAAAAAATGAGTCTCGCATCACATAAAAAATTGATTGAATAACAATCCAGACAACTTTTGCACATACTACTGCTATTGTCAATTAGTGATAGTACGATTAGTACTATTCTTTAAAGACTTGAAAACGTCACTAGTCATCTAGTATTGTTTTTTCCTTGCCCTTTTTCTTTAAAAAGATAATTAACCTTGCATTACATTGACGATAGGAATGCGTGACTAAATTATTAGGTGTTTTTCACAAGTGATGGCCAAACTTGCAATTGACCAAATAATGCATTAAGCTTGAATCATACTTGTCGAGGTCAGAATCTCACATTTGAAGTTAGGAAGCTACTCTTGTCGAGCTAGAATTTTAGATTGGCTTCTTGACCTGAATTTTCGGATTGACTACCTGACCTGCACAAAAAAAAGGAAGGAAAAGGCGGGGTGATGACTCGAATTTTCCCCTCGGGCGTGCGAATGATTAGTATGTCCGAGCTGGCAAGATAGCTGAGAGCATTCAATGACGAGTTATCTCTGAAATGAAGGGGTGGAGCTCTATTTATACTAAATTCGGACCTGACAACATTTAATGCCGTGCAGCTTTATGTCCCATCAAGACTTTACGTCCCATCAAAACAGTTGGCACTTAGGTCGAGGTTTTCCTGGGTCGGGGTGAAGTCAGATCAGTATTCAGGTCGGACATTAGCTGAATATGCTGGGCTTGGCTTGGATTAGCCCACCTCAGCTCGGGGTCCCTCTCGTCAATCCCTCCCCCTCCCTCCAAGTCGAGATCGAGAGGGTGAGATCTAGATTTGGGAGTTGTTCACGAGCTAGAGGTGCCCGACCCCGGCAGAGTGGGGATGGCCACGTCAGCGGTGCTTGCCCTTCAGATGACTGACACGTCACCTGGTAGTTATGACAAGATGCGACGTTTGAGATTCCCGAGACGGTTACAGGAGTTGCCTATAAATAGGACCCTGATGTCCGAGATTCATTTCACGCTTTGCTTATAAATTTTCAAGAGCTTTAGGTCGGCAACTAGGGTGGTCGGACAATTTTAGCTTGGAAAGCATTTTTCTCGGGACACTCAACTCAGAATCCGTTAGCTCGGGGCCAATTAAGTCGGGTCATCTTCCACAGCTAGAGCCGTAGGTACGTCCCGATTCCCTTTAGTTATTCCTGCACATATTTTGATTTGTAAACAGGATGGAGAGGTTAGAGTCGGAAGATTTCCAAGCGATGGACGTGAGGTCCTATGGTGGGGACGAGAGTCCGTCGAGCTCGAAATCCACCTTGGACAAAGGCCAAGGTGGCGACAGCACCGATGAATCTCGAGGATCGGTTCAGCGATCCGAGCCCGGGAAAAATGATGATGACTGTCAAGTCATCGAGGTCAGGCGAGTGCAAGAAGAATCCGAGACGAATCCTTTGGCCGACCTGGGAGACTTGGGAGATAGGGAAGATGAGGAGCCGTTGAACCAGTTGGAGGGAGTCGAGATACCACAGGAGTACTTAGCTGGAGCCTCTACGTCGGAGCCGATTGAAGCGATCCCGGTTAGGGCAGTCCGACCTCGGAGCTCAACTACAGCTAGTGGTTCGTCGGCTCGGGGGAAGATGATAGAGCAGTTGTTTGCCTGCTGTAAGCGCGAGTGCCATTCTACCGTCCAAATGGCTAACGTCAGGCTAAGGGATTGGTCGGTGGACCGACACCACAAGCTGAAGGTTCCAGGTCGGCACAAATTCGCCTACTATCCTCCACCCGATCACTTCACTATCTATGACCTCGCCTTCGATGTCATCCGGCTTCCACTTCCCGACTTCATCGCCGGTATTCTGAATTACTTTGAGCTTAGCCCGGGTTAGATGTCACCCAATGGTTGGGGCATAGTAGTGGAATTTTATGTATTCTACCCTCAAGAAGGAAATAGAGCCGACCCTGCGTCGGTTCAGGCAGTTCTTTGTATGCAAGCCCAACCCGAAGCAGCCAGGGTGGTTTTTTTTCGCAGCTCAGGCCAACAATGCCATATTCACTAAGTGTCACTCCTCCAACAAGGGCTGGCACAATGACTACTATTGGGTCGAGCCGGCTATGAACCCGGGGTATAGAGTGGATTGGAATCCCTCCTTAAAGAAGAATATGAACGACAATCCCAAGCTTTCAAAAGCGGAACTCACCGAGGTAGGGGTACTGAGACCTGAGCTGGGTATGCTGATTAACATTGACAGCGTCCTCAGGTGGGACAGAATCTGAAAATCAAAATTATTCAGGAGAAAACCCGACCTGAGAAAGAAGCATCCCCATCTACTTCCTGAGCCCGAAGAGAATGCGGAGTCTGGCTCAGAAGAGGGTCAGTTCGCAGGATCAATGCCCGACCTCCCCGTTTCCTTGTCTATCGTTGTTCTTTTTAGTTTGCATTTGGTCATTTCTCACCTCTCTTTCCTTTGTTTTTTGCAGATATGGCGGATACGGTAAAGCTCGCGTATGCTTAGAGGAGAAGAAAGACCGAAGCCAGTGGCGAAGTCTAGGCTCGATCCGGATTGAGCTCCACCATCCCTCAAGGGCAGAGGCAGCGGCCCGGTGGCCAAGTGTTGGAGGTTGGCGCCGAGGTCTTTTCCAATGGGACGTCAGGGTCTCCTTTGCCTAAAAGATCGAGCTCGGGGGTGACGATCCCGGAGCACTCAGCGTCCCGCCCTAAGAGTAAGAAACGGCCTCGGGCCGAATACTCCGGGAAAGGCAAGGCCACGGAGGTGAGCCCTCCCAGCAAGGATTTTGTGGAGGCAACCAAGGTCGCCTGCGACCCCAAGCTGGCAATGGTCCCGGCGGAGCAACTCTCGCTCGACCTGAAGACGACCATAGTCATAGTGAGGCATCTTTGACCGTGTTGATATGGTTATGTTTTTTTTCTTTTAGCTTGGTTGATCATTTTGCTATCTTTTGCACAGGCCGAATCCCACATCCTTTCAGCACCTAACTTCCTTGCCAAGGCCCAGTTTCATTGCGTCGAGCTCGAGCAGCAATACATCGATGCCCGAGCAGAGCTTAAGGCCTTTAGAGAAGAGGCCGCCCAGAGGCGCAAAGTGGACGCATCGGAGATTGACCGGCTGAAAAATGAGCTCGAGGTGAAGAAGTCCCGGTGCGAGGCTGCGGCCAAGGACGTCGAGCGCTACAAGCTGGAGAGGCGCGGAGCCGAGGCAAAACTCCGGGAGCTGGTAGATCGGGTCGCCCCCAAGGGGAGAAGACGGTGGAAGCCTTCAAGTCCAGTGAAGCGGTCGTGGACTAGTTGGCCACGGAAAGTGGGGCGATGGCCAAGTACGCCGAGCTGGAGTACTACTTCCGAGGGCCAAGTCGCAGCTCGGGAGCGAGCGAATACCTTTATTCCCGCCTCCAAGAATGACTATATCAAAATCTTGAAAGCTCTACCGCCGGAGTTCTGGGACATTCCTAAGCTTTCAGCCGACCTGACGTCCTAAGCTCAGGAGGTGATTGAGTTTGTTAAGAAGGGCATGGACCAGATCGGGGATGAAGCTGACGCTACCACCTCTGCCGCTGTGCCTAAATGAGCTTTGTAAACTCGCCCAGGTCGGGCTCTTGTAATTTCACCCAGGTCGGGCTCCTTGTAATTGTTACTCTTTTTAATGAAATGAATATTCTAGTTTTATTTTCGTTTTGTTCGAGTTTGTACATTTGTACCATTCTCTTCGCAAATTTTTCTTAAGTAAGTGGGGTCGGACCGATATAATAGGCCTTTCAAACTTAATTAAAGTATAAAGAACCGAGCTGGACCCGAGTAATGAATTTTTATCCTAATCCGAGCTGGTAAAAAGATGGTCAAACTATATAATAGTCACCGACCTGGACTCGTCAGTTCGATTCAAAATTGGTCAAACTAATGTTGACAAACATTGAACTCGAGTTTAGACCCAAGCTAACATACCGACCTGAAGCTGGCTAGTACCGAGTTGGACTCTAATCCGAACTGGTGAAGCGAATCAAATTGTTATTGATTATACCCGAGCTGGAACTTTGTCCGCGCTGGTTTACTTTATCATTAGCTCGTAATTAAGTGTGGCCATCGCATTAATCCGAGTTGGCAGTAGCTAAGTAGCTAAGGTACTTGGGCCCGAGTCGGGTACTGCACTGGTTTACAAAATGCATTGTATTAAAGTCGTACATGGAGTACTTGGGCTCAGGAGTCGATTACAGATAATGTTTTGGCTTGGGTCCTTAACAAAATATTCAAGCTCGGGGGCCGTTACAAGAGATTTCGGGTCGGAGGCTTTTACAAAAGATTTCAGCTCGGGGGCCTTTAGACAAAATACCATTTTAGGTGTTCTGAGTGACATGCATTCTACAATGGTTTTCTGTACTTGTCGCGGAGGTAAAAGGTTCCAGGTCGGACTTCTTTCACGACTTCGTACGGTCCCTCCCAGGTCGGGGAGAGCTTGTTACCCGAGCGTGGCAAAAAGATAGCCTTCCTGAGCATGAGGTCGCCAACCTTAATAGGCTTAGGTTTGACCTGTTTGGCAAAGGCTCTTTGCATGGCAGCTTTGTTGGCCAACATCCTAATTTGAGCTTTGGCTCAGAACTCTTCAGCGAGGTCGAGCTTTTCATGAATTAGGGCTCCGTTTATTACTGGATCGTGATAGAGAGTTCTACTGGTTGAGACCCGATCTCCACTGGTAGCACTGCTTGAGTACCGAAGGTCAGCTCGTGGGGCGATTCTCTCGTTGCCGAGCTGGTGGTGGTTCGTTGAGCCCATAGTACCTCAGGGAGAATCGATGCCCACTGGCCTTCCGCTTCCTCCAGCTTGGTTTTCAAGCCCTGCAAAATGATTTGGTTAGTCCTTTCGACTTGGCCATTACTTTGAGGGTGAGCAATAGATGAGAATCTAAGGTCGATCCCGATCTCAGTACATTTGCCTCGAAAGTATGCACTGTCGAATTGCTTGCCGTGGTCGGTAATGATGACCTTCGGCACTCCAAATCGGCAAATGATATTCTTCCATACAAAATCCCAAGCTGCCTTTTCTGTTATTCTAGTAACACCTTAAGCCTCAGGCCATTTGGTGAACAAGTCTCCATCTACGAATGCGTGTTTCTTCTGGCCAACACTAGTTGGCAATGGGCCAATGATATCTAGACCCCATTGATAGAATGGCCACGGGCTTACCATCACTATCAGGTCTACCGCAGGCTTTCTCTATATGTTGGTGAACCTTTGGCAGGTGTCACACTTTTTTACATACTCTTTGGCATATTGTTCTAAGATTGGCCAAAAATAGCCTTGCCTCAATACCTTCCGAGCCAGAGCCTTGCCACCCAAATGGTTTCCACATACTCCATCATGGATCTCTTGGAGTACATAGTTTCCCTCCTCGGGCCCGACACACTTTAAGAGAGGCCAAGTGTAGGCTCTCTTGTAAAGTTGCCCAGCTATTATGACAAACCTTGAGGCTTGTTTCATGAGTTTCCGAGCTTCCTTTTCATCCTCCGGGGTCATCCCCTCCTCCAAGTAGTCCATGATTGGTTTGGTCCAATTTGGGCTTAAATTGAGCTCGGCTACGGCTTGTTTCCCTAACTGGATACTTGGTTCAAAGACTTCTTCCACATGGACCAGTGTGGGTCGGCTCTCGCCCAAGGCCAACCTAGACAGAGCGTCCACCTTCATATTCTCCTCCCTTGCTGCACCGTGAGCCTCTTGAGCCCTGAGGTCAAATCCTTAACTTTGTTGAGGTAGGCCAGCATAGCATTGTCTTTAGCTTCGAACTCTCCTGATATCTGACTAGCAATCAATTGAGAATTGGTGTTCAGGTCAATTGTTCGTGCCCCGAGCTGAGCTGCAATTTTCAATCCCGTGATCACTGCTTCATACTTAGCCTCATTGTTGGACGCCGGGAAGGCGAACTTGAAGGAGTATTAGTGCTCATGCCGAGTTAGGTCGAGGATGACCACTCCGGCTTCCCATCCACATGGACCTTCCACACATCCTCTGGGTCATGTTCGGCTCGGCTAGTACATTCTACTACAAAGTCCGCGATGACTTGGGCTTTGATGGTTGTTCTGGGTTGGTAGGTGATGTCAAATTGACTCAGCTCAACTGCCCATTTCAACAGCTTACCCGACGCCTCCGGCTTGTGCATGATAGACTTGAGTGGGGCATCCGTCACGACCTTAACTGGATGAACATCAAAGTATGGCTTCAGCTTCCTTACCGTCGTGATGAGCGCGAGGGCAAGTTTTCCAAGGAAGAGTACCTCACCTCGGCCCCTTGCAAGGTTTTACTGATATAATAGACCGGTTTCTGTTCCTTCCCTTCTTCACAAATCAGTGCTGCCGCCACGGCTGTCCCTGAGCATGCCAAGTATAGTACCAGCTTCTCCCCCACCTTAGGTCGGATAGTAGGGGTGGCGAAGTTAGATACATTTTCAGCTCTTGGAAGGCATTCTGACATTCTGTAGTCTATTCAAAATTCTTAAGATTCCTTAATATTTTGAAGAGAGGAGCACACTTGTCGGCCGACCTGGACATAAATCTACTTAGAGCCGCAACATTGCCCGCGAGCACCTGGACGTCTTTCACGCAGGTTGGTGGTACCAGGTCAAGTATCGCTTGAATCTTCTCCGGGTTGGCTTCTATTCCCCAGGCCGTGACCATGAAGCCCAAAAACTTTCCCGCCTTGACACCAAATGTGCACTTTTCAGGTTCAATTTTATCCCAAAGTGCTCCATTACAGCGAAGGCTTCAGCCAGGTCGGCTACATGGACTTCTGTCCTCCTGCTCTTGACCAACATGTCATCTACATAGATCTCCATATTTCAGCCAATCTGATTCTTGAATGCCTTATTCACCATCCGAGTGTAGGTAGCTCCAACATTCTTGAGGCCAAAAGGCATGACCTCATTGTAGTAGAGACCTTTATCGGTGGTGAAGGCAGTTTTCTCTTTGTCCCCGGGTGCTATCTTAATTTGGTTGTAGCCTTTGAAGGCATCCATGAAATAGAGTAGCTCGAACTCGGATGTGGCATCCACCATCTGATCAATCCGAGGTAGGGAAAAGTAGTCCTTGGAACAAGCTTTATTAAGGTCGGAGAAGTCAATACACAATCTTCATCCATCTGAGGACTTGGTCACTAGTACCACGTTGGATAACCAGGTCGGGTATTGAATTTCCCTTATGTGGCCGGCGTCTACCAACTTGTCCACATCATCTGCTATGATCTGTTGCTTATCATAATGGAAGTGCCTGCGCTTCTGCTTTACCGGGTAGTGATTTGGGTTGGCATTTAAGTGATGGTCAATCACACTCGGGTCAATACCTGTCATGTCAGAAGCAGATCATGCAAATATATGTTCATTTTTCAAGAGAAATTGGCTTATACCTTTCTTGAGATCATCAGAGAGCTCACTCCCGATCTTCGCTCTCTTTGTTTCATCGGAGAGCTCCACCTATTGAAGGTCTTCAGTTGGGTTTCCTCTCTTCGCATCCCTCTTCTCCTCGGGCAAATCTGGTCCTCAGTCAACCTGATATTTGGGGCGGAAGGAGCTTTCATAGCACTCCCGAGCCAAGAGCTGAGCTCCTCGGATGGTGGCAGTGTCGCCCGGGGTCGGGAACTTCAAGGACTAATGGTAAGTTGAAGGAACGGCCCTAAAATGATTGAGTGCCACTCAACCCAAGATCCCATTGTACGTGGAGTTGCAATCCATCACAATGAAGTTGGCTTGCATTGAAACCCGCTTGTTTCCGTCTTCTAGCTTCAGTAGGAGGTTGATGACCCATTCGGCTCGGTGGGCTTGTCCGGTAAAACCAGCTAAGGTGCCCTCAATGGCTTGAGTCGGGCTCAGGAATAGGACTTATGCCGAGCTCCTGGTGTCCACCATTAACCTCTTCACGGTGAAGTTGACTATTTCAGCGCCAATCACCAATTGGTCATCATGGGGCAATATCACCCTCTCCAAGTCTTCTGAGGAGAAAGTGAGCTCCTCCATCTCAGGGACCGGACCCCACACCAGCCCATACTCCCTTCCAGCCCGAACATAACCCTTCCTGCCAGCTGAGGTCTCCCCACCCGACACCAATCCTCCTGCAATGGTCTCAATCACAGCTAAACGTCCGTCCCCAGCCTGGCGCCTGGGTGAACTTCTCTCTCTATCTCTCTGATCGTGACCCTGGGTCGGCTGTTGATCTACATACCTCTGGAGGTGACCCCGGGCTATCAGTGCCTCGATCTCTTGTTTCAAATCTTTGCACTCCTCGGTAGTGTGGCCGTAATCCATATGGTAGTAATAATACTTGGTCCTATTAGGCTTCTCATGTCGGCCTTTCATCCTCGGCGCTGGAGATATATGGTTCTGGTACTAGATCTCCATCAGGACTCGCTCCCTAGTGGTGTTAAGGGGAGTGAACATGGTGAACCAGGGGTTCTGCTTTGGCTGTTGATGCTGCTTGCCTCGGTCATTTTGGGCCTTACCCCCATGTTGGCCTAGGGAGGCCTCTCCCTTCTTCCCGACTTCTTTCTCTTTGTCATCGTCCCTCTTCGCTTGATCAATTTCTTTCGAGTGTATGTACCCTTCTGCCCGTACCATCAGCTCGGCTACGGTATCCACGGGGTCGATGGCCCAGAAGGACGTGAGAGGGCCCGACCTGAGCCCACTCTGGTACGCCATCAACGCCATGGAGTCCTCCAAGTTGGGGATTCTGAGGGACTCTTCATTGAATCGAGCTGTGTAAGCCCTTAAACTTTCCCCTCTGTGCTACTTCACCAACAGCAATGTTGAAGTGTGGCGGGTTGCACGTCGGCTTCCCGCGAAGCGGGACAAGAAAGCCTCAGCCAGTTGATGAAAACTTGCAATAGAGTCGGGATAAAGTTTTTGGAACCAGTCCAAGGCATTGCCAACCAGGGTGGTTGGGAATGTCTTTGTCTTCATGAGGTCAGACATATCATGCAGAGTCATGTGGTAATCAAAGTTGAGCAGGTGGCTGGCTGGGTCGTCATCCCCATTATAAACCGCCAGGTTGGGCATCCGGTTGCCGGTGGGCAGTGGCGTGACCAGTACCTCGGGTGAGAGTGGACTTACACCGAGTTGGTTAATGACCTTGGCTATAGCAACCGCGGTCTTGGCCTGCTCAGGGTTGGCATGTGCCGCCTTTTTTCCTCTCGCCTCATCGGATCCCGCCATCGGCTCCAAGAAGCCCTCCTCTTCTTGCACCCACTTTTGCCTTGGGGTTGGGATGCGAAACTGTGGATGAGCGGACCGCAGTGTAGCTGCTGGTAGAGCCAGGAGGTCCGTAGCTAACCAGGCTACCTGCTCCTTAAGGTCCTTGAACATCCTGAACATCATCATCATCTTTGGCGACAGGCTAGAGTTGAGGTCTTCGTCTGTTGAAGGGTTGGTCTGCGAGGTTAAGTGTATACGTTGGCTCGTTCCAACATCGGTTTGGGTTGGGTCTTGGCTAGGCACCTACGTGGTTTCAAAGTCCCTATTCGGGTTTGGCGAGTCCTCTACCGATGCGCTGTGGCTTCTTGTTTATACCATGATGGTTTCTTAATGAGCGGTGAGAAGAGTGATAGAAAGAACTCTTTCCCACAGACGGCGCCAAAGTATCAAGGTTGGAATCTCGCAGTTGAAGTTGGGAAGCTACTCTTGCCGAGCTAAAATTCTGGGTCGGCTTCTTGACCTGAATTTTTGGGTCAGCTACCTGACCTGCACAAGGAAAATGAAGGAAAATGAGGGGTGATGACCCAAATTTTTCCCTCGGGCTTGCGAATGATTAATATGTCCGAGCTGGCAAGGTAGCTGAGAGCATTCAATGACGAGTTACCTCTAAAATGAAGGGGTGGAGCTCTATTTATACTAAATTCGGACCGACAGCATTTAATGCGGTGCAGCTTTATGTTCCATCAAGATTTTACGTCCCATCAGAACAGTTGGCACTTAGGTCGGGGTTTTCCTGGGTCGGGGTGAAGTCGGATCAGTATCCAGGTCAGGCATTAGCTGAATATGCTGGGCTTGGCTTGGATTAGCCCGTCTCAACTCGGTACGGGTATCTTACCTTAGCTCGGAGTCCCCCTCGTCAATACTATTTCTCAAATAGTAATAGTATGATTAATACATTTAAAGACCTTAAACCTACTAGTCCATTTTAGTCTTGTTTTTCCTTTGTTCTTTCTCTTAATTTGAAGGATAATCATCATCACGTTCTAACATTGAAGATAGGTATGTGTGACTAAATTATTAGTGTTTCTTATAAAAAATGACGACTCGTAATGAATCAAATAATGCATTAAACTTAACTTAATTTGATTTCATATGGGAGCACGAGTTGGGTCAAAAATAGCAATGCATCAAACAATGCATTAAGCATAAATCATACTGTTAATTAAATAGTGACGTTACGATCAATACTATTTAAAGACTTCAAAGCCTATTAGTCAATTTAATTAATCTTGTTTTTCTTTTTTTAAAGAATAATTAATCTTGCGTTCTAACATTGAAGATAAGGAAGTGTGACTGAATTATCACCTGTTTTCATAAAAAATTACCAGACTTGCAATTAACCAAATAATGCATTAAGCTTAGTTTCGCCTTCATATGGCAACATGAGCTTGGTCAACTATCCATCCATACTATGAAGAAGAAATTAAAAAATGTGTTTAGTTTATATACAAAAATTAATACGAGTAGAACCACCTTTTACTAGTTAAAACTCAAATAAGAGAGTAAAATTGACACCTTGAAAAGACTTTAACAAAAGATACTGTTAAGGTAAAAATCATCCAAGTGAGATATCGGGTAATTCTTGATCTGCAAAATGAACAAACGACAAACTATTTTAGTGGGATAACTTTAACGCTCAAGTCAATAAGTTTTAGAAAGAGACTCGAGCCCAAAGTCTACGAGCTGGTGATTAATAAATAAATTTAATTAAATAAATATTCCAAAAAGGAATGAGCTTGTCGAGCTAGTTAAATTCAGGCTCATTAAATGTAATAAGGAAAGATTAAGTGTCGTGAGATTTGTTCTCATTCCCCCTAGTGATTTAGGGTATTTATATTGTTGATTACCTCTGAGTTGTGCCACCAAAACGTCTTGTTACCGCACTTAATTAATTAACACGATTAGATGTCTGCATGCTATAGTAGTCATAATTGACAGTTTATTGACATGACCCTTCGTCAATTTGTTTCATTGTCTAGTTTATGGAATGTCCTAGCCGAGCATGTCCTTTGGCCCAATGGTATTATGCCTTTTCCCACATCTTGGTAATTCGGGTCAATAGTTCAGGTCGAAAAAGCCCATATCATTATATCTTGGTAATCCAGGTCAATCGTTCAAGTAGAATACAACCCGTATCGACTCAGGTTGGGAATAAATAGAGGTCAGAAGTTTGACTCTGAGCTCAATAACATGGAAGCTCAGCTTAGGTCTGGAATATGTAGGAGATCATCTCAGCTCGAAATCTTAGTAGTCGGTAGATCTCATGAGGTCGGTTCAGGTCAAGAAAGACCCCCTTATCATATACTAAATTGTTTGCAAGTCTTTTTTCATTTTGCATTTATTTGACCAAAAGAAATACCTTAAGTTAGTTGTTTTGGCAGTAAAAGAACACAAAATTATACTAAAGTCATCCACTTGAACCAATGAAGTTCAAAAGAATTTTGACCCTGACGACGGGGACCCCGAGCTGAGGTATGACGCCCACTCCGAGCTGAGGCGGGCTAATCCGAACCAAGCCCAGCATATTCAGCTAATGCCCAACCAAGATGCTGATTCGACCTCACCCCGACCCAGGAAAACCCCGACCTCAGCAAACAGCTGTTCTGATGGGACATAAAGCCCTGATGGGACATAAATGTGCACCGTATTAAATGTTGTCAAGTCTAAATTTAGTATAAATAGAGTTCTGCCCCTTTATTTCAAAGGTAACTCGTCATTGTTGCACTCAACTACCTTGCCAGCTAGGATATACTAATCATTCACATGCCTAAGGAAAAAATCCGGGTCATCACCCCGCCTTTTCCTTCATTTTCCTTATGCAGGTTAAGTGGCCGACCTGAAAGTTTAACTCGGAGTCTAACCTAAAAGTTCAACTTGGCAAGCGTAGCCGTCCAACCTCAACTGCGAGATTTCAACCTCGACAGTTTGGTGCCGTTTGTGGTAACAAGTTCTTTTTATCACTCTTCTCACCACTCATTGAGAAACCATCATGGTGCAAACTAGAAGCCACAGCGCACCGGTAGAGGACTCACCCAACCCGGACGAGGACCTCGAAACCACGCAGGTACCTAGCCAAGATCCAACCCAAACCGACGTTGGAACGAGCCAGCGTATACACTTAGCCTCAGAAACTAACCCTTCTATAGATGGAGACCCCAACTTCAGCTTATCACTAGAGATGAGGATGATGCTCAGAATGTTTGAGGAACTAAAGGAGCAAGTAGCCCGGCTAGCTGTGGAACACCCAGTTCTGCAAATAGCTATGTCGCGGCCTGCGCATCCACAGTTCCGCATTCCAGCCCCGGGACGAACCTGAGCTTAAAACGGAGAAGGCTTCCTGGAGCTGGTGACGAGACCCGTGGAGGTGATAGGAAAAAGGGCAGCCCATGCCGACCCCGAGCAGGCCAAAACCGTGGCTGCCATAGCCAAGGTCATTAACCAGCTCAGCATTAACCCACTCTCACCTGAGGTACTGGCGATGCCATTGCCTACCAATAACTGGATGCCCAACCTGGCCATCTACAACGGGGACGGAGACCTAGCCAGTCACCTGCTCAACTTTGATCACCATATGACTCTGCATGATATGACTGACCTGATGAAGACGAAGACATTCCCGACCACCCTGGTTGGCAATGCCTTGGATTGGTTCTAAAAACTCCGTCCCGGCTCAATTGTAAGTTTTTACTAGCTAGCTGAGGCTTTCTTGTGCCACTTCGCGGGAAGCCGACGTGCAACCCGCCACACTTTATTATTGCTGTCGGTGAAGCAGCATAGAGGAGAAAGTCTAAGGGATTACACGGCCCGATTCAATGAGGAGTCCCTCAGAATACCCAACCTGGAGGACTCCATGACATTAATAGCCTATCAAAGTGGACTCAGGTCGGGCCCCCTTACATCCTTCTTGGCCATCAACCCCATGGATACTGTAGTCGAGCTGATGGTACGGGCAAAATGGTACATACACTCAGAAGAAATCCATCAGGCAAAAATGGATGATGACAAGGAGAAAGAAGTCGAAAGGAAGGGAGAGACCTCCTGAGCCCAACTTGGGAGTAAGGCCCAAAATGACCGAGGCAAGCAGCCGAAGCAGAATCCTCGGTTCACTATGTTCACTCCCCTTAACACCTCAAGGGAACAGATCTTAATGGAGATCTAGCACCAGAACTACCTGCCTCCAGCGCCGAGGATGAAAGGCCGACCTGAGAAGCGCAATAGGACTAAGTATTGCCGCTACCATATGGATTACGGCTATACCACCGAGGAGTGCAAAGACTTAAAACAGGAGATCAAAGTACTGATAGCCCGAGGTCATCTCCGGAGCTACATAGATCAACAGCCGACCCGGAGTCAAGATCAAAGAGACAGAGAGAGAAGTCCACCCAGGCGCCAAACCAGGGGCGGACGTTTGGCTGTGATTGAAACTATCTCCAGAGGGCTGGCATCGGGTGGGAAGACCTCGACTGGCAAGAAGGGTTATGTTTGGGCTGTAAGGGAGTACGGGCCGGCGTGGGATCTGGTCCCGGAGGTGGAGGAGCTCACTTTCTCCTCAGAAGACTTGGAGGGTGTGATACTGCCCCATGACGACCCACTCGTGATCAACACTGAAATAGCCAACTTCACTGTGAAGAGGCTGATGGTGGACACCGGGAGCTCAGCAGAAGTCCTATTCCTAAATGTATTTGAGCATATGGGATTGGACAGGAGTCAACTCAGACCTTTGAGGGGCACCTTGGCTGGATTCACTGGGCATGCCCACTGAGCCGAATGAGTCATCAACCTCTCATTGAAGCTGGGAGACGGAGACAAGCGGGTTTCGATGCAAGCCAACTTCATTGTGATCGATTGCAACTCCACTTATAATGGAATCTTAGGTTGGGTAGTACTCAATCATTTCAGGGTCGTTCCTTCAATTTACCACCAGGCCTTGAAATTCTTGACCCCGGCCGGCACGGCCGCTATCCGCGGAGTCCACCTCACAGCTCAAGAATGTTATAAAAACTCCCTCCGACCCAAATATCAGGTTGGCTGGGGACCAGATTTGCCCAAGGAGAAGAGGGATGCCAAGAGAGGGAGCCCGACTGAAGACCTTCAAGAGGTGGAACTGTCCGATGAAACCAAGAGAGCAAAAATCGGGAGTGAACTCTCTGCCGACCTTAAGAAAGGTATAAGCCAATTTCTCCTGAAAAATGAACACATATTTGCATGGTCTGCCTCTGACATGACAAGTATTGACCCGAGTGTGATTGAGCATCACCCAAATGCCGACCCAAATCACTATCCGGTAAAGCAGAAGCGCAGGCACTTCTATTATGATAAGCAACAAATCATAGCAGAAGAGGTGAACAAATTGGTAGACGCCGACCACATAAAGGAAATCCAATACCCAACCTGGTTATCCAACGTGGTGCTTGTGACCACGTCCTCAGGTGGATGGAGATTGTGTATTGACTTTACCGATCTCAATAAAGCCTGCCCTAAGGACTGCTTTCCCCTACCTTAGATTGATCAGATGGTGGATGCCACCTCCGGGTTCGAGCTACTCTCTTTCATGGATGCCTTCAAAGGCTATAACTAAATCAAGATGGCTCTCGGAGACAAAGAGAAGACTGTCTTCACCATCGATAAAGGTCTCTACTACTATAAGGTCATGTCTTTTGGCCTCAAGAATGCTGGAGCTACCTACACTCGGATGGTGAACAAGATTTTCAAAAATCAGATTGGCCGAAATATGGAGATCTATGTAGATGACATGTTGGTCAAGAGCAGAAGGGCGGAAGACCATGTAGCTGACCTGGCTGAAGCCTTCACCGTAATAGAGCACTTTGGGATAAAACTGAACCAGGAAAAGTGCGCATTCGGTGTCAAGGCAGGAAAGTTTATGGGCTTCATGGTTACAGCCCGTGGAATAGAAGCCAACCCAGAGAAGGTTCAAGCGATACTTGACCTGGCACCGTTGACCTACGTGAAGGACGTCTAAGTGCTCGCAGGCAAGGTCGCGGCGCTAAGTAGATTCATGTCCAGGTCGGCCGATAAGTGTGCTCCTTTGTTCAAAATATTGAGGAATCCTAAGAATTTCGAATAGACTACGGAATGCCAGGATGCCTTCTAGGAGCTGAAAAGGTATCTAGCTTCGCCACCTCTGCTATCCCGACCTGAGGTGGGAGATGAGCTGGTACTATACTTGGCATGTTCAGGGACAGCAGTGGCGGCAGCACTACTCCGCGAAGAAGGGAAAGAGCAGAAGCCGGTCTATTATGTTAGCAAAACCTTGCAAGGGGCCGATGTGAGGTATTCCTCCTTGGAAAAATTCGCCCTCGCACTCATCACGGCGGCAAGAAAGTTGAAGCCATACTTTGATGCTCATCCAATCAAGGTCGTGATGGATGCCCTGCTCAAGTCTATCATGCACACGCCAGAGGCGTCAGGTAGGCTGCTAAAATGGGCAGTTGAGATGAGTCAATTTGACATCACCTACCAACCCAGAACAACCATCAAAGCCCAAGCCATCGCAGACTTTGTGGTGGAATGTACTGGCCGAGACGAACATGACCCGGAGGATGTGTGGAAGGTCTATGTGGATGAGGCATCAGGGAAGTTTGGAGGCAGAGCCGAAGTGGTCATTCTCGACCCGACTTGGCATGAGCACTAATACTCCCTCAAGTTCGCCTTTCCGGTGTCCAACAATGAAGCTGAGTACGAAGCAGTGATCGTGGGGTGAAAATTGCAGCTCAGCTCGGGGCATAAGCAGTCAACCTGAGCACCGACTCTCAATTGGTTTCTAGTCAGATATCGAGAGATTTCAAAGCCAAAGACAATGTTATGCTGGCTTACCTCAACAGAGTTAAGGATTTGACCTCAGGGCTCAAAAGGTTAACAATACAGCAAATTCCGAGGGAGGAGAATATGAAGGCTGACGCCCTGTCCAGGTTGGCCTTTGGCAAAAGTCGACCTGCGCTGGTCCATGTGGAAGAAGTGTTCTAACCAAGTATCCAGTTGGGGATGCAAGCCGTAGCCGAGATCAATTTAAGCCCAGATTGGACCAGACCAATCATGGACTACTTGGAGGGGGGTATGACCCCGGAGGATGAAAAAATAGCTCGGAAACTCATGAAACAGGCCTCAAGGTTTGTCATAATTGTTGGGCAACTCTATAAGAGAGCCTACACTTGGCCTCTCTTAAAGTGTGTCATGCCCGAGAAGGGAATCTATGTACTCCGGGAGATCCATGAAAGGGTATATGGAAACCACTTGGGAGGCAAGGCTCTAGCTCGGAAGGCATTGAGGCAAGGCTATTTTTGGCCAAACTTAGAACAAGATGCCAAAGAGTATATAAAAAAGTGTAACACCTGCCAAAGGTTCGCCAATATACAGAGGAAGCCAGCAGTAGACCTCACGGTGATGATAAGCCCATGGCCATTCTATCAGTGGGGTCTAGATATCATCGGCCCATTGCCAACCAGTGTCGACCAAAAGAAGCACGCCTTCGTAGCTATAGACTACTTCACCAAATGGCCTAAGGCTGAAGGTATTACTAGAATAACAGAAAAGGCAGCTTGGGATTTCGTATGGAAAAATATCATTTGCCGATTTGGGGTACCAAAGGTCATCATTACTGACCACGGCAAGCAATTCGACAGTGCATACTTTCGAGGCAAATGTGCCGAGATTGGGATCGACCTCAAATTCTCATTTATTGTTCACCCTCAAAGTAATGGCCAAGTTGAAAAGACTAACCATTGAAAACCAAGCTGGAGGAAGCAGAGGGCCAGTGGGCATCGATTTTTCCCGAGGTGCTGTAGGCTCAACAGACCACCACCAGCTCGACAACGGGAGAATCGCCCTTCGAGCTGACCTTCGGTACTCAAGCAGTGCTGCCAGTAGAAATCGGGTCTCCGACTAGTAGAACCATAAGTCCGACCCGAAACCTTCTACCTCCGCGACAAGTATGGAAATCTATTAAAGAATGCATGGCACTCAGAACACCTAAAGCGGTATTTTGTTTAAGGCCCCGAGCCGAAATTTCTTGTAACGGCCCCCGAGCCAAAATACAATGTAACGGCCCCGAGCCAAAATCTCTTGTAAAGGCCCCCAAACTGAATATTTTGTAACAGCCCCCGAGCTGAAATCTCTTGTAGAGGCCTCGAGCCAAAATATTTTGTTAAGGCCCCGAGCCAAACCATTACTTGTAATCGGCTCCCGAGCCCAAGTACTTCACGTACAACTTCAATACAATGTATTTTGTAAACCAGTGCAAAGCCCAACCCGGGCCCAAGTGCCTCAGCTAGTAAGCTACTGCCAACTCGGATTAACGCGGTGGTCACGCTTAATTACGAGCTAATGATTAAGTAAACTAACTCGGATTAGGTTCCAGCTCGGGTATAACCAATAATAATTTGATTAGATTTACCAGTTTAGATTAAGGTTCAACTTGGTATAGTCCGGCTTCAGGTCGGTATGTTAGTTTGGGTCTAAACTCGAACTCAATATTTGTCAACATTAGTTTGACCAATTATAAATCGGATTGACGAGTCCAGGTCGGCAACGATAATAGTTATCCAATTAAAAATTTATTAATCGCATCCAGCTCGGTTCCTTACATTTAAATTAAGTTTGAAAGGTCCATTATATTGGTTCAACCCCACTTACTTAAGAAAATTTGCGAAGGGAAAGGTACACATGTACGAACTCGAATGAAACGCAAATAAAACAAAAACATCCATTTCATTAAAAGTGAAAAAATACAATTACAAAGAGCCCGACCCGGGCGAGTACAAAATTTACTTAGGAGCGGCGGTGGAGGTGGTAGCATCGGCTTCATCCCCAACCTGATCCATGCCCTTCTGGACAAATTCAATCACCTCCTAAGCTTGGGACGTCAGGTCGGCCGGAAGCTTAGGAATCTCCCAGAACTCTGGCAGCGGAACCTCCAAGATTTCGATGTAATCATTCTTGGTGGCAGGGAAGAAGGTCTTCGCTCTCTCCCGAGCTGTGACCTGGCCTCGGAAGTAGTACTCCATCTCGGCGTACTTGGCCATCGCCCCACCTTCCGTGGCCAACCAATCCACGGCCACTTGGCTGGACTTAAATTCTTCCACCACCTTATCCCCTTGGAGGCCAACCTGATCTACAAGCTCCCGCAGCTTTGCCTCGTCTTCGCGCCTCTTCTGCTTATAGCGCTCGACGTCCTTAGCCGCAGCCTCACGTCAGGCTTTCTCCATTTCGAGCTCCTTCTCCTTGGCTACGAGCTCCATCTTCAGCCGACCGAACTCCTCCACGTCCTCCTTGTACCTCTTGGTGGCCTCCACTCTTTGAGCATCGAGCTCAGCTCGGGCATCAGGCCATCGCTGCTCAAGCTCAACACAGTGGGCTTGGACCTTGGTGGGGAGGCTGGGGATGGTCAGAGCGTGAGATTCGGCCTACACGAAAGGTCAAAAGCAGTTAGCTGAGCTGAAAGGCATAGTTATGCACAAATAACTTTGCATGACTCACCGTCGCTGCGACTGTCCTCAAGTCGAGGGAAAGCCGTTCGGCCGGGACCCTTGCCAACTTGGGATCGTGGGTGACCTTGGCTGCCTCCAGGAAACCCTTGTCAGGAGGGCTCGCCTCCGTGGCCTTGCCTTTCCCAGAGTACTCGGTCCGAGGCCGTTTCTTGTTGTCGGGAGGGGACGTCGAGCGCTCTGGGATCGCCACACCCTAGCTCGGCCTCTTGGGCAGAGGTGACTCCGAAGTCCCCTTGGAAGAGACCTCGGCGCCGACCTCCCGAACTTGGCCGCTGAGCCGCTGCCTCTGCTCTGGAGGGACGATGGAGCCCAAACCAGACCGAGCCAGGACTTCACCGCTGGCCTCGGTCCTTCTCTTCATCTGGGTATACGCAAGGTTTCTCGTATCCGCCATATCTACAAAAGAGTAGAGAAAAGAAGTGAGAGATAGCCAAAAGCCGAATTAAAAAGACGATTACAATCAGAATAATAGGGAGGTCAGGCGCTGTTCTTGCGAACTGACCCTCTTTTGAACTTGGCTCCGCATCCTCTACAATCTCGGGAAGTAAGTTAGGATAATCCCTCAAGAGGTCGGGCTCTCTCCCAAATAACTTGGATTCCCAGATCCGCTCCCATTTGAGCACACTGTCGATGTTTATCAACATCCCCGACACGGGCCTCAGCACCGCGACTTCCTCAAGTTCCTCATCTGAAAGCTTGGGATAGTCATTGACATTCTTCTTCAAGGTCGGATTGGAATCCAACCTGCACCCCGGGTTCACAGCCAGCTCCACCCAGTAATAGTCGTTGTGCCAACCCTTGTTAGAGGAATGCCACTTGGTGAATATGGAGTTGCCGACTCGAGCTGCGAAATGGAACCACACTGGCTGCTTCGGGTTGGGCTTGCACACAAAGAACTGCCTGAACTGGTGCAGGGTCGACTCTACTTCCTTCTCGAGGCAAAACACATAGAATGCCACCATCACGACCCAACCATTTGGTGACATCTGACCGGGGCTAAGCTCAAAGTAGTTCAAGATGCTGGTGACGAAGTCGGGAAGTGGGAGCTGAACCACATAAAAAACGAGGTCGTAGATGGTGAAATGGTCGGGTGGAGGATAGCAAGCCGATTCTTGCCAACCTGGAACCTTCAGCTTGTGGTGTCGGTCCACTGACCAGTTCCTCAGCCTGGCGTTGGCCATCTGCACCATGGAATGGCACTCACGCTTGCAATAGGCGAACAACTGCTCAATCATTTTCCCCCGAGCTGATGAACCACTAGCTGTAGCTGAGCTCCGAGGTCGGACTGCCCTCACCGGTATGGCTTCAATAGGCTTCGCCGTAGAGGTTCCAGCTAAGTACTCCTATGGTATCTCGACCTCCTCCAACTGATTTAACGGCTCCTCATCTTCCTTACCTCCCAAGTCTCCCAGGTTGGCCAAAGGATCTGCCTCGGCCTCCTCTTGCGCCAGTCTGACCCCAATGACCTAACAATCATCATCACTCTCCCTAGATTCAGATCGTCGGGTTGGCCCTTGAGATACATCGGTGCTGGCATCACCTTGACCTCTATCCGAGGTGGATTCTGAGCTCAACGGATTCTCGTCCCCTCCGTAGGATCTCACCTCCATCACTTGGGAATCTTCCAACTCCGACCTCCCCATCCTGTCTACAAATTAAAAATATATGTATAGGAATAACTAAAAGGAGTCAGGACGTACCTACCGCACTAGTTGTTGAAGATGACCTGATCTAATTGCCTCCGACCTAATTGGCCCCGAGCTGAATACCCCGAGAAGATATTTTCCGAACTAAAAGTGTCCGACCACTCTGGTTGCCGACCTGAAAGCTCCAAATTTCATAAGCAAAGTGTGAAATGAATCTCGGATGTCAAGGCCCTGTTTATAGGCAAATCCTGTAACCATCTCGGGAATCCTAAACATTGCATCTTGTCATAACTGCCAAGTGACGTGTCAGCCATCTGAAGGGTATACACCGCTGACGTGGCCATCCCCACTCTGCCAGGGTCGGGCACCTCCAACTCGGGAACAACTCCTAAATCTAGATCTCACCCTCTCGATCTCGACTTGGGGGGGGGGAGGGATTGACGAGGGGGACCCCGAGCTGAGGTATGATTCCCACTCCGAGCTGAGGCAGGCTAATCCGAGCCAAGCCCAGCATATTCAGCTAATGTCCAACTTGGATGCTGATCCGACCTTACCCCGACCCAGGAAAATCCCGACCTCAGCAAACAGCTGTTCTGATAGGACATAAAGCCCTAATGGGACATAAAACTGCACTGCATTAAATGCTGTCAGGTCCGAATTTAATATAAATAGAGCTCCACCCCTTCATTTCAAAGGTAACTCGTCATTGTTGCACTCAGCTACCTTGACAGCTCAAACATACTAATCATTCGCACGTACGAGGGGAAAATCCGGGTCATCACCCCGCCTTTTCCTTCCCTTTCCTTGTGCAGGTTAAGTGGCCGACCTGAAAGTTCAACTCGGAGTCCAACCTGAAAGTTCAGCTTGGCAAGCGTAGCCGTCCAACCTCAACTGCGAGATTCCGACCTCAATAGACCAAAAAAAAAAAAAGAAGAAATTAATTATAAAGTCTGAAAACAACTATTCACCTTGAAATTTTTAAGCTAATTAAATTTCCCGATCTCATTGCTACTCACATTTTTTAAAATTATTTGTCTTGGGTCAACGCAATCATCTAATCAAACTAAACAAATTCGCAATTGGGCTTCAAGAATCAGCTTGGCTTTGGGACTTGGAATAACTTACACAAGAGCTTTATGCCATATTCAATATTAGAATGAAATATTCTTAGCTTGCAGAGTAGTTAGATTTAGGAATCTAAGAGTTTGTTTGGATTGAGTGATTTGGAGGAAAGTAATTGAATTTGGGGTGATTTTTATTTTTTTTTCTTTTGTTTGAATTGGAGGGTATTGGGGGTAAATGGTTTTAGAGTAATTTCTAAAATCACTTAATGAAAGCGTTTTATAATCACCCCAATTTGGGGTGATTTCATTTAAACTATCACAAAATGTCTATATTGTCCCTTTTATTTATTAAACATATATCTTAAAAAATGATAAAAATGTCATTTTAGTTATAAAACTTATCATTTCTTTTTTTTCCTCCTCAATTTAAACAAAAAATACACATAATTTTTTTATGAATATTTCCTTCATAAATTTACTCAATTTGGCTACAAGAATCAACTTGGCTTTGGGACTTGGAATAACTTACACAAGAGCTTTATGCCATATTCAATATTAGAATGAAATATTCTTAGCTTGCAGTGTAGTTAGATTTAGGAATCCAAATGACACTCGCTTTCGTTACACGTCTTAATCTGTCCAGTGATAAATCGTGAAAAAGCGTGCGGGCCTACATGTTTGCTAAAGTTAAATAAGCAAGGGGGGAAAAAATAATTTTTACAAGCAAAGAATAACGTCACCATGTAATGAACGAACAATCTTTATTCTGTTTTTGCTAGTTCCTTTGGCTTTAGTCTCGAATTTCAAATTCAATTGAACACTCAATCTAAGAGTAGAGGTACCATTGAAGAGAGGAATATTAACTGATATGAAAAGTACTGCCGAAGAAAGAAATATTATGGTTAATACTAATTTCTTATAAAAATAACATTTTAATTTGTAATTAGTTGTCACATATCGTACTTTACATCTTTAACATATATTTAGAAAGGATGTTAAAAATGCCTATAAGCATACACCCTGGCAATCAAAGGTTCAGTCTAAGAGAAGATAATATATTTTTGTTAATCTAAAAGGTTATAGTCGTCACTAAGATTTTGGTTTGGTAATAAAGTTACTCGTTTGTTTGCGAGAGGTTAGAGAATCAATTCTTGTTGGTTATATATGTATTGTACGGCCATATGTCTCATTTAAATTTAAAAAAAAAAAGGCTATAGTCATTATTTTTTATTATAGTGAATTACTCTAAATATGAAATTGTGGACGTAGATTTGAGAATGTGAACAATGTTAAAATATCATGTGTTACACCACAGTAAAATTTGCATGATTGTTTGCATACCAACAAGTAATTTATTTTTTTTTATTTTTTTTGTAGATTTGGAGCAAACATATGAGCGTAGTCAAGGAAGAGATGGATGGAGGATGGCACCTACTATGAATGGGGTGGGAGCAAAAATGAGAGACGGAGGAATAGGTATGGCAGTGAGAGAAAAAGGATGGAAAAAGGGGAAGAAGAAGAAAAAGAGGAGAAAGAAAAAAAAATAAGAGGAAGAAGAGGAACAAGGGTAAGAGAAACAAAGAAAACGAAAAAGAGGAAAAGAAAAAGTAAGGAGAAGAATGAAAAGAAGAAGAAAAAAAGTGAAAAAGAGGATAAAACAAAGGAAGAAAAGAAGGGCAAAGAAAAAAAGACAAAAATAAAAATAATTTATTTCAATTAACTGTATTTTAAGATCTTTTTTTGGACAACGTTTTTAAGTATTTAATGATCAATTTAAGGTTAAAAGTAAGTCAATTTAAACCTGGAAAAATAATTTAGTGACACTAAAATATACCCTTCTAATAATAGGTTTGATAACCCACTAGTCAATTTTTTATTTTTTTCAAAAGAAACCTAAGTCATTTTACATCACACGATAGTTAATCTCGAGAGCTCTTACATTTAAAGTAAAAATCATATTACTAGACCAAATGCCAATGGTCTAGTACTCAATCTTATCTCCCCTATTTTAATTTATTTATTTATTTTGGTCGAACATTATTTTAATATTTGGATACCAAGAATATGATGGTGTGCCCCTATTTAGAGCAAATCCAACAAGCTCTCCACTTTCGATTTTTAGTCAAAATAGAGAGTCAAACAAAAAAATATTGCTCCAACAAGTTAGCTATGTTGTTCGCTAGTTTGCACTGCTTGCTACTTTACTTATTGTTGCTCGCTACAGCAAGCGAGCCAAAATCTCTCGCTACTTTTTTTTTGTGGTCAAATTATTGTTTTGTTCCAACAGAACACCATAAGCCACGTGCAGGGGTTTTGAATTTTATATCTTTGAGTTTTTTTTTGTTTTTTTGGTTTATGTAGTATTATTGAATCATTAGTTTATTGCTTTTAAAAAATATAAAAAATTACTCTCAAAGAACGTTAGAGTGATATGGGAATATTGTGTAATTTTTTTTTGGTCATATTGTTTAGGATTTATGATATTTTATTTTAAATTTATTTATGATATTTTATTCTTGTTTGTAGATGAATTCAAAAATAGAGAGCTTGAATAGAAAGTATTGTTAGAGTAAAACTGAAATAGAAAGTTTATAAAAATAGATAATCACTAATTTTGCTATTTATTATAGAGAAAAAATAAAAAAATTGTTGAATTACCCTTAAGTTAGCATAGTTCCAGTATGAATGCAACACAACCTCCAAGGTGCCAACTAACAACTTGTACTATTGTAATAGTACGATTAATACTATTTAAAGACTTGAAAGCCCCCTAGTCATTTAATTTAATTTTTTATTTTTTATTTAAAAGAAAGTCTAAATTAATATTATATCACATTAAGATATTACACTTATCGAAAATTGATATCAAAATCTCTTGCAAACAAAGCAAAAATCATACTACCGGAGTAAATGCCCAGTCATTTAATTTTATTTCCTCTTATCCTTTCTCTTTTAAAAAATAATTAAGCTCGTGTTCTAACATCGAAGATATGAACGTGTGACTGAATCATCTCTATTTTTCATAAAAAAATTACCATACTTGCAATTAATCAAATCATGCATTAAGTGTGGCTTCGACTCCATATGGGAGCATGAACTGGCTCGAAAACAACAATTGATAAAATGATATATTACGTTTGAATCATACTATGAAGGGTAAATTTTACACTTAGTCTTTATTATTTACATTTTAAAAAAAAAAATTATACTGGTTCCTAATATTTGCAAAAGTTATTTAAAATAGTTCTTATTGTTCAAACTTAACTAATTTGGTTCTTATTATTTTTCAAACAATTCAATTTAGTCCCTATTATTTCTTAAAAAAATTCAATTTAGTCCCTACACGTTACTCATATTGGGGACTAAATTAAATTTTATGAAAAATAATAGAGACTAAATTGACTAGTTTTAAACAATAGAGATCATTTTGAATCACTTTATAAATATTAGAGACTAATATAATTTTTTTAAAATATTAAGAACCAACTTAAAAAAAGTATAAATAATAAGGATTAAGTGTAAAATTTACCCTACTATGAATCAATAGTATGATAAGGACCATTTAACTTTACTAGTCAACCTTAATCTTATTTTGCTCTTGTCATTTTCCTTTGAAAAAATAATAACCTAGATAGGAATATGTGAATCACTCATCTAACCTTTTTTTCCATATAAAATGATCAGACTTGCAAATACTTAAATAATTCATTAAGCTAGCTTGAACTTCATATGTGAACATGAGCTGAGTCTATAACAACAATTCAAACTATGAAAAAGAAATAAAAATGTAATTAATTTATTTATGAGGAGAATAAAATTAGTAAAAAAAACCCAATAAAGAGAGAAATTAACACCTAGAAAGGAATTGTAACGAATATACAAAAGTTTGCCAGCTTTTTTTCTCATTTTGCACTTATTTGATCAGGACAATACCTTATGTGAAGTAGATTTTAGCGAATATTAACAAAGTGTTTTGAGGTAAAAGAATACAAATATTAATAAAGTCATCCCCTTGAATCAATGAAGTACCCAAGAAAAATTACATATCTTAGTTTTGACAATGATAATATTAGGAGAAATTAATTATAAAAATCTGAAAACAACTATTGACGTCGACAATTTTTATATAAATGTTCCAATCTCATTACTGCTCAACAACAGTTGAACAAGTGAAGAATAGTTCAAAAGCTATCTCCGAGTGACAAAAGTAATGTCATTTTTCATTAAATTTTTTTCCTAAATTAAATTGTCAATTGGGCTTCAAGAATCAGCTTTCGGACTTGGTATAACCAAGCACAAGAGCTTTTTGCCATATCCAATATTAGTATCAAAAAAATTCTTAGCTTGCAGAGTAGTGTTAAATTTAGGGATCTAATGAAAGTCACTTTCATTTTCATGGCACGTCTTGAACTTGTCTAGTAGTGAATGGTGAAAAACGTGCGGGCCTAGATGTTGCTAAAGTGAAAAAGCAGGGGAGAGCAAATAATTTTGCAAGCAACGGATAACGTCTTCATATGATGTACGAATAATCTTTATTCTACTTTTGCTAATTCCGTTGGTTTTAACTTCGAATTTCAAATCCAACTAAAATAATAAATTCGAGAGTAGAGATACTATTGAAGAAAGGAATATTAATATGATTTGAGAGGTATTACTGAAGATAGAAATATTCGTATGATATGACTAACGAGTAAATTGTTTGTCGCTTCATGTGTTTTGCTTGAAATACTTATTCATTCCCTGTGTTTTTAAAATAGGCTTATTACCCCCCTGTGATTTTCGGAATGTAGCTGACCGCCCCCTCCGTTAAAAAAACCGTCTAATTTAACGGCAATTGCAATACACGCGCTTAAAATGCGATTTTTTTATGCTTTTGGTTTAAATAAATTCGTTGTTGGACAAAAATACCCTTTTAATAAATTGCTTGCCGCCCCCCTGTGTTTTTCTTGAAATACTCATTCACCCCCTGTGTTTTTAAAATATGCTCATTACCCCCCTGTGTTTGTTTGATTTTAACTTTATATAATGGTATAACGATTAATTAACTAATTTGGTAACGTTTGCTAACGAAATAAGAGATTTTGGGTGCGTTAGCTTAATCGAAAAAACACAGGGGGGTAATGAGCCTATTTTAAAAACACAAGAGGTGAATAAGTATTTCGGATAAAACACAAGGGGGCGACAAGCAATTTACTCTATAACTAATACTAATTTCCAATGAATATAATATTTTAATATTTAATTAATTATTATACATCGTATTATCAATTATGCACCCTTTTTGCAGGCCTGAGAAAGGGTGTAAGCGGATCAATCAAAAGTCTAGAAAACAAATAATAGTAAAAATATTATGTGTTTCGTCACAGTAATACCTGCCAGATTGTCTACATCTCAATTAATAATTTAAGTTTCCTCTTTAGCCGCAGAGTATTAAAATGATATTATAGGTACTATTGAAGATAGAAATATTAATAATTTAAGTTTCCTCTTTTACCTCATAATGTTTATTTTATATCACTTAACCTTCTTCCCAGATTAGTTAATAAAAATGACTCTTGTAGCTGTTAAAAATATACGAATATACATAAATACTTAGTTTTTTTACTAATAATTCAAAGAATTAAATGATAAGGATAAAAAAATGGTAAAGTGCTATTAATGTTGCGTTAGTATTATTTTACCCTTTCAACCCATATACAGTATAATATTTTTTCCAAGTTTATTTTATATAGCTCAACCCCTTTTGTGCTTTAGTTAACAAAGATGTCTATTATTTCCGTTATAAACTATATAAATGTGCACAAATGTCACTCATTTTTACCTAATAACACAAAAGAGGCTAAAAATAATACAAAATAAATATGAGATAGAAAATGTTACATTGTTTTTGTATATAACTTTTTACTCCCCACCCTCGAAAATTCAAACTCTAGTCAGCCACATGTCAGGGAAGGTAGTCCACCAACTGAGTTACGTACCCCAAAATCCTAAAAAATGTTACACTACATATACATTACAAAATCAAAATAATATTAACCTAAAAAAATGAGTATACATATTTGGGAACAAAATGTTATACTATAGAATTAATCATTAGATATAAAGAAAGGGTACTTTGTATATTACTATATTATTAACAACTACGTAAGAAATTGTAGTTAAAAATCAGAGAGCAAAATTCATATTATATATATATATATCATGGAATTAAATGATGTTAGTCCAATATTTTATAGTTAACAATGTGTATAAAATACCCTTTCAAGAATGTGAACCATTTTGTTATATATTTTTAAAGTTCAAACCATTAATTTCATAGCAAACCAAATTTAGACCCTAAAATTACCTGTTCCTGTTTCGTTTTCTAGTTTGTCAGCATCCTAATGGGAAAAATTGCACAAATAGTCCTTATTATTTTTCCAGAATTATAAATTCGTCTCTATTTTTCATAGTCAATTTAGTCTATATTATTTTCTAAAAAATCATTTCTATTATTTTTTTAAAAAAATTTCAATTTAGTCCCTATTATTCTATAAAAAAAAATTAATTTAACCAATTTAGACAGAGACTAAAATAATTTTAAAAAAAAATAATATAGACTAAATTGACTAATTTAACCACTGTTGATCCCCTGTAAAAAAAATGACTAATTTTGAACATAAAAACAAATTTAATTATTTTTAAAAAATAATAAAGACTAAATTAATTAATTTTGAACAATAAAAATAAATATAAAATTTTAGGGAACAATAAGGACCATTTGCGCAAATTGTTCCATCCCAATAAGTAATTTAAAGTCTCTTCCGTAGACTTTGAACAACATACGAGCAGAGTCAATCTAAAATACATACATGTAGCAAAACTCAAGTGCCGGTTAGCTTGAGTTGGCAAAGTTTGTAGTCAACGGTGAAGAGAGGGGAGAGAATGCATCTGCCATAGCTTTATATATAATACCACTTTACTGAAAACAAAAACAATATATACTGCTGCTTAGCCAAAAATAAAAAAAATTCATACTTGTGCACCGATCTGAGAGAAGACAACTGTTTCTTGCATTCCAGGTACCAACTCTATCACTTAATCATCTTTGTTGAATTGCAGAACATTTATTTACATGTACAACTCAAATTAATGAAGCTTTAATTTGTTGATTGTATTCTTTATTTACATCTATGCTTTTGCATTTCTAGAACCTTGTTTCTGGAAATGATAACATAATAAACAGCATTTCATAAACCTGTACTGTGCATAGATGATAGATAAAACTTCTTTTCTAGGCCATTTCCAACAGTTATCCTATTTTGTCTCTCGTCGTCTCTAAGGCTAAGCCTCCCTATTTTTATTTTTACATATAAAAAATTTGAAATTACCTCCTTAACTTTAGTGGTTCCTTATTTCAAGGGGTTTTTTTATTTTAATTTCATTCTAATAGTTTTCTTATCTTAGGCCTTCTATTTTGTTTTTATCCAATACATCTCTATTTTGATTATACACACTATTGATTTTTTTTTTTCATTTGTTAATAATGATATTCAATTAATATTTTTTTTTATTTTAATTTTGTTTCAATCGAAAAAGTCGGTATCGATTCAGCTAGAAAGTTGTCATTAAAATTTGAAGTTCTGTAAAGATTATACAAAGTTGAAAATAAAATTAACTTGATTTCGTAATAGTAAAAAAAGGATCGTTAGAGAAATTTTGTAGATATAGGGAGCTACTTTTGGCTCTCTATGTCTAAAAAGCCAAGAGGTCGCTAGAGCACAATTTGGGCATTTGTCTCACTAAAATGACTCCTTATTAGGGAGGCTGACTGTTGGAGCCAGCTTAACCGGACTTGCTATTTCACTGTCTTTTTATTTTAGTTAATACATTATCTTCACATTTTCTAATTTTTATATTCCATTAACATCATTGATACTATTTGATAATATGATGTTAATTTTTTATTTTTTATTTTTAAGTTGAAGCTTTTTCAATAAAAACATCAATTTTTTGAAACTTTTTTTATATTATTTTAACTCTATTTTATTACATTTTTTAAATTAATTTAAAGCTTTAAATATGAGTAGGAAGCCAAATTTAGCTCTGAAATTTGGACAGCCAAATAAAAAATTGTTTAAGAGCACCCTTAGGGAGTTTCTTGGAGTCACGCTATCCCCACTTTGGCTAAATAGGAAAGCTGTTGGAGATGGTCGTAGAGAGTGATATATGCTCCGATTATTTGCTGTAAAATAACTTGTTAGGGAGAAAATGTTTATATAAAAAAATATTTTTCTAAAAAATAGAATATTTTTTTTTTGTGTTTGGTTATAACACTTGAATACATTTTTTGGTTTGGATGTCTTGCTATTTTCACTTTATCAAGCATTTCTTAAAAAAAAAAAAAATTGGTTTGGATGTCATAGTGAAAAATAGTTTTAGACAGGAGATTTTATATAAAAAAAACACACACACACGGGAGAGGGGTGGAGGGTGACGGGGTGGAGTGAAGGTGAGGATGGTGGGTTTGGGTGGAGTTTTTCTTGGGAGAAAAAAATATTTTTTACTCTTTTGAACTAAAATTTTTCTTTTACGGGAAAGATTTTCCAGTGCTACAAAACTCTGAAAAAAAATTTAAAAAAAATTTCAGGAAAATATTTTACGGCAAACAAACAGAGCCATTGGCTTCCTATTTTCAGGTACCACTTAGTTTAGTTTACTCCAGCAAGACTCCTTATTTAGCTAACTCATTATTTTTGTATTATTTTATTTTTTATTTTTTATTTTTTAATGGTTAACGGCTATCTTTCAACAATTATCGGTAATATTAATTTTATCTTTTTACTTTTTAAAAAAAAAAAATTTAAGCTTATTTTTTTATCATTGAAGATGATTAGGGAGTGATCTGGATCCATAGATTTAAGGAGCTTAATAACAAATTTAGAGGCTTTCAAAACCTTTAAGAAGGCTGTTGGAGCTGAAAATAAGCATGTTATTCCCTAAGAGTAGCTAAGGAGTATGTTTAGGGAGGTGGTTGGAAATGACCTATAACCTTCCACGTAAGAAATCTATTGGTGAAATTGTACAATAATAATTGAAATTAGTACAAAAATTAAAATACGAACACTTTCGTTGGAGACAACTCGATCGGACTAAGGCGCGGGAATCTTGCTATCTTTAAGGAGATTCAAGCCCCCTTCGGTAGAAAGAACCGATGCAGCAGTCTTGATATGACTTGTCTTCTCCAGTATACAACAACCCGATTTGTTGTCGTAAAGCTCGAACCAACTCTGCACTAGAAGGTTAAACACAATAAGACGGAGCGCGAGCAGCAACAACCTGTCCGGCTCCCAAGCCCGGAGGTTAGGGCTGAGATACGCATTTCCACAAAGTCGGCAAGTATAAGTATTGAAACACAAGCTCCAGAGCCGCTGAAATACCTGAAACCAAAGGATATACCCATTAGTACCCGTTCTGTGCGACTCGTGGGGCTTAGCTCCTAGCACAGTACCCAGGGGGGGTACCCCAAAACTCTGAGTACGTGACACACTCCCCCACCCAATCCGCAAACGCCCTCGTTGCGGACTTCACACGTTGGCCCGAGGACCACGCACGAACATGGGCTAACGAGCAAGGTACTTGCGAGCAACAGCATCTTCATTCGCCCCGCCAAGTCCACAAACTGCGGCATCCCAACTTCTAGACTACCTCCACACAGCTCACTTGCCAACGAACCAGAGATGTAATTTTCGGAAGCGCAAGGCGACTTGCCTACCAGGAAACCAGACGGTGACGAACAGACGGACGACGCACCACGGACGAGCAGGTTGTGCCCCGGAAACCTGTCGCCCACAAAACAAGGAACGCTGCCTTGGCGTTGGGTGCAGCCTAACAATGCATGACGTCCCACAAAAAGGCAGGCCCACCTGGCTGCTGCCTGGAAGGAGGGACGGCCCCCAGCCCACACAAAGACCGCCCTCAAAACTGGATGGAGAGACCCCGCGCTCGAATCCACCCAGGGGGATGAGTGCAACCCCGCAAGCACTCTGAATCCCCAACACACCACAAAATCGTCGTCTGTTCACGGAAGATGACCGGCTGGTTCTGATACCAACTGAGACGGAGAGCGCGTAGCAACGCCTTGTCCGGCTCTCAACCCCGGAGGATAGGGCTGAGATACGCTTGTCCACAGAATCGGCAAGTATAAGTATTGAAACACAAGGTCCAGAGTCGCTGAAATACCTAAAACCCAAAGGATATACCCATTAGTACCCGTTCCATGCGACCCGTGGGGCTTGGCTCCCAATATAGTACCCAGGGGGGAGAGTACCCAAAAACTCTGAGCACGTGACAATAAGCTCCTCACACGAACACCTTTCTCTTTTAGCTGAATAGATTCTCTAATTTACTCTCACAATATTACAAAAGTACATGAAGTGTTATGGAAAGAAGAATGAAAGACCTATTTATAGGCTCCTAAAAAACCTCCCTAATTAATTACATACAAGTGAAAAGACATGAATTTAAAGCCTCCCTAAATACAAGAAACTCTTCATGTTCTAAAATTAATACATTTATGAATACAAAGTTAATATATAATCTCTTCATATTCCAAAATTTTAAAACATACATAAACAAAGGCGGAGCTACCTTGTCCCCAGTGTATGCACATGCATACACTGGGGTATTTTAGTAAATATTTAATATACATTTATTTAATTTAAAAAATGGATGCACCTTTTTTTTTTTCTTTTTGGGTTACAATGGAATATTTTCAAAAACTGCAAGTATATACTCATCCACTTCCTATAAATTTAAGTATTATGTTACACTTGTTATTTTCTGATTCAAGTTCATTATGTAAATATACAAGAATTCAAAACTTAAATTATTTAACATGAGAACTTTATATTAATCGTTATTCTATCACTCTATTAGTTTGGCTTGATTTGTAACCGGTTCTTGCATCTTTGTTGTGGTTATTCAATTGATACCTTAAACTTTGGGGCTGGTGATCTTTATAAAAGTAAAAAAAAAAAAAGACGCGATTTATTTGTTGTAAATTTCTTTTCTTTTAATAAAACTGTAAACAAATTTGGAGTGGTTTGTTGTACGTTTCATGTACTGAAAGAGGTTTAATCATATTACTTAGAAGGATGAATTTTTATTTGATGAATTTATTCTTTAATGTTGTTGATTTTTAGGAGTGTAATTAATATATAATTTATCTTTGTGGGTTATTGTATATTTTCATATATTCATTTTAATTTATGCAAGGTATTTTTTGTATTACTATAATCATTTGTTCTTCTCTATTTTTATTTGTTATGTCATTATTGTACTAGGAGAGTCGTATTTTAAAAATTTTGTATATACTTTAGTGCTTACATTTTGTAATTGTTATAATGTATGTAAATTAAGTATTAATTAATGCATAGATGAGTGTTCTAAAAACGTTTGTTACTGACTGTATCGCTATTAGAGGTAGTTACAGACACCGAATGCATATATTAAACCCCGGTGCCTGGCTTCGCCCCTGTACATAAATACTCATAATTATTAATATTTAAATATCACAACATTCCCCCACTTATTTTAATATTAACTTAGGATCATAAGAGAGATATTCAAGCCAAAGGGATCGTTATGCTTAATAAAGGTGTGCTATGCATTGAACCTTAGCGAAACAGTAACCTCTACTCCAGAGTCAGTAGTGGTCTCCGACTTGAACTATGACTGCTTGAGAGAAATAAAGAGTCATTGCTAACACATAATGTTCCAGGTGTAATAAAATGAGATTAAAAGCTTAGCACGTTACGGCCATGTGCTTCCCTGGTTTTCATAAGTGTTTATATGAGAATTAGCCAAAAACTCATATGAAGCGGCCACAACTTCAACACTTATATAGGTGAAATCTGTCAAGGACGCTCCTGTAATTCTGACACCCCACTCACAAAAGTTACAAATTTCATTAAGAGTTTGAACTCAACCTCCAAAACATTACAGGATTAATACACTCACATCATTGGAAGGAAAAATATATAATGTATTCCTTTCGTTCACCTTGTGATTCGTTTTTCCCATTAAACCCAATTTTCAGGATCTCTGATCATTAGGTTGGGTATCCTCACATGTGGTTCATAATAATATTGGCTTCAATCCTATCCCCCTTGATGTATTCCAGATCCTTTCTCTTGATAAGGCCTTAGTTAGTGGATCTGCAAGATTACCAGTAGATTTGACATAATCCACATTAATACATCCATTACTCAAAAATGATCTTACAGTACGTGGTTCATGATAATATTGACTTCAATCCCATCCCCTTCGATGTATTCCAGGTTATTTTTCTCGATAAGGCCTTAGTTAGTGGATCTGTAAGATTATCAGTAGATTTGACATAATCCACATTAAGAGATCCATTACTCAAAAATGATCTTACAGTACTGTGTTTTCTCCTTATGGATCTGGATTTCCTATTATAATAACGATTTTTAACTCTACCAATCGTAGCGGTGCTATCACAATGTATTAAAACTGGTGGGATTGGTTGTTCCCATAATGGAATCTCATGCAACAAATCTCTCAACTAGTTTGCTTCCTCACTTGCAGAAGCTAATGCAACAAGCTCTGCCTCCATAGTTGAGTTATCAATAATTGTTTGCTTATTTGATTTCCAGCAAATAGCTCCCAATGTAGAAACAAAATCAGTAGTAGACTAAGAGTCACCTGATAATATGTTCCAGTCTGTATCACTGAAACCTTCGAGTATAGCAGGATATTTTCCATAAAACAAACCATAGTTTTTCGTTCCAAACAAATACTTCATGACTCGCTGGATGGCATGCCAATGTTCTATTCCAGGCTTGCTTGTAAACCTATTAAGTACTCCTACTGCATAAGCTATATCAGGTCTAGTACAGTCAGTCGCATAGCGCAAGCTACCAATTATACTTGCATACTCCTTTTGATTAATTACATCATTATCATTTTCAACAGGAAAAAGATGTACATTATGATCAAAAGGTGTAGACACATGGTTACATTCAAGAAAATTAAATTTTCTCAAGATTTTCTCAATATAGTGCGACTGATCAAGAAAAATACCGTCAGTCGTTTTGGTGATTTTCATCCCCAAAATAAAATTAGCCTCACCAAGATCTTTCATGTCAAAATGATTACAAAGAATAGTCTTAGTTTCATTTATGACATGTATATCCGTGCCAAAAATAAGTAAATCATCCACATAGAGGCTAATAATCACATGTGAATATATCCAAGATTTATGATATATGCACTTGTCACTTTCATTAGATTTATAACCATTCTCAATCATGCAGGAATCAAACTTCTCATGTCATTTAGGTGTTTGCCTCAAGCCATATAGGGTTTTAGTAAGTTTACACACTTTGCTTTCTTGGCCTGGTTCCACGAACCCTTCAGGTTGATCCATATATATTTCATCATCTAGGTCCCTATTCAAAAAAGTTGTTTTACATTTATTTTATGAATTTTTAAATTAAAAATAGTTCCAATTGCAATTAGCAATCTAATGGATATAACTCTTGTAATAGGAGAAAAAGTATCAAAAAAGTCAAGATCAACCTTTTGTTTAAAGCCTTTTGCAACAAGTCTAGCTTTAAACTTATCTACTGACCCATCGGGTTTAAGTTTTTTCTTGAAGACCCACTTGCAGCCTATAGTTTTACAACTTGGTGGTAATTCAACTAATTTCCAAGTTTTATTAGAAATTAGTGAATCCATCTCATCATTTATAGCTTCTTTCCAAAAAATGGCGTCAGGAGATGAAAAAGTTTCTTTTAAAGTAAGTAGGCGTTCTTCTGAATTAAAAACATAAAAATCAGGACCAAAATCTTTTTCAATTCGTGTCCTTTTACTCTTTCTTGGTTCAGAGAAAACATTTTCATTATCTAGAAAAGAAGTAGAAGGAGATAATGAGGACATATTATCAGAAATTTCTTTGCCCCCACTATTTTGAAGTTTAAAAGCATACTTTTCTTCATGAAAAATTGCATCACCTGACTCAACAATTATTTGATTTTTAAGATCAAAAAATCTGTAAGTTGTACTATTCAATGCATAGCCAAGAAAAGCACAAGTGGTAGCTTTAGCACCTCATTTTGGTCTCTTGGGATTTGTTAGCCTCACAAAAGCTAAACAACCCCAAACTCTCAAATATCCCAAGTTAGGCTTTTATCTTTTCCACAGTTGAAAAGGTGTGATTTTAGTCCTTTTATGTGGCTCCTTATTTAAAACATGGCAAGCTGTCAGAGTAGGCTCACCCCAAAGATTTTTGGGAGCATCTGACGCCACAATCATTGCATTCACCAAATTAATTATAGTTCTATTTTTTCTCTCACCTACACCATTAGACTCATGTGAGTAAGGTGGTATAGTTTCATGGATTATTCTAAAGACTGAAGAAAATAATTGAATTCAGACCAAATGTATTCTCGGCCTCGATCACTTCTCAATCTTTTGATTTTTCTATCAAATTGATTTTTAACTTCGTGAATAAATTCTTTAAATTTTTCAAAGGCATCACTTTTATTTTTCAAAAGATAAACATAAGTGTATTTTGAAAAATCATCAATGAAAGTGATAAAATATTTATTTCCTCCACGAGGTAAAATTATTTCAAATTCACAAAGATCTTAATGAATTAATTCTAACAATTCGGTATGTCTAACAACATTTTTATAAGACTTTCTAGTGATTTTTGTTTTGCTGCAAGATTCACATTTTTCAAAATCTTTATTCAGCCTTGGAATTAATCATAAACAACTCATGATTCCCACATATCTACTATTAATGTGACATAAACATGCATGCCAAAAATTCACAGAAGAGAGCATATAAATAGAACAAGATGCTTTATTATCATTATCAACATTCAATCGAAACATTCCATCACATGCATATCCTTTGCCCACAAAAATACATTTTTTAGTAATTACGTATTGATTAGATTCTATAGTTTGCTTGAAGCCAGCCTTGTTAAGCAAGAAACTTGACATAAGGTTTTTCTTCATAGAAAGGGTAAAGAGTACATCTTTCAGTGTTAAAACACGTCCAAAAGTAAACTTTAGCTCAACATCACAACTCCCTAACACCTTGGTTTTGCTTGAATCACCAAGCATCACCGTTTTTTCTTCTTCAAAATGAGTGTATTTCTTGAACTAGTTTTTATCATAGCAGACATACCTATTGGCACCAGAGTCTGCCCACCAACCTTCTACATATTGAACCATGTTAATGTCTGTTATCATAGCCATTAACGGATTTTTGATCACATTAGCTTGAGGAACAGCTTCATGTTTCCGGTATCTACAATTCCGAGCAAGATGCCCAACTTTCCCATAAACAAAGCAGGCAATGCCCTGGTTTTTAGAAGATTGTCTATGTTTCATAAATTTCTAGTTCGAATTTCCCTTATGTTTATTTTTCATTTAATTCTTATTTGGCTTCAAATGAGCATTCTTAGAATTCTGACCTTTGGGCACACTATTAGAATTTGCTAAAATTAAATTTACCTTAGTGGAATGTTCATTGTTGTCCAAGACCATTGCATCTTGTCCTCTTGCCTCTTCCTCCACACGAATTCGAGTGATCAAAGCCTCCAAAGAAGTTTCTTTTTGCTTTGGCGCACAGACTTTTGAAATTTCTTCCAAGATGGTGGAAGTTTATCAATGATACCAGTCACAATTAGATTGTCTTCAATCCTGATGCCTTCAGATCTAACATTGGTTGCTACACCACAGATTTTCCGTCTTTCATTTGAAATCTGAAAAGACGGTTAGCAGCATACTTCTTTGCTCCAGCTTCTTCAGTATCATATTTCTTTTGCAAAGCCTCCCGATGCTTTTTGTAGAGTCATAGTTAGTTTCATAGTAATCATATAAACTGTCAGTAAGGCAGTTTAAAAGATAGTGTCGACAGTTATACTCATCATTGACATATATATCCACCAAGTCTTGATGTTGTGCAAGTTCTTCCTCAGTCATGTTATTGGTGAATATATTTGTCGAGTCATCTTCAGTGAGTACATATCCTACCTTCAAGAGACTCAGGTAGAATGAAACTTTGCATTTCCACCGTTTAAAGTTAGTTCCATTGAAATAGAACGGCTTATTGAGATCTCCAACATTAGTTTTCTCCACCATTGGTTCCATTTGAATCTCCTTAAAATTGTTGGTGAAATTGTACAATAATAATTGAAATTAGTACAAAAATTAAAGTACGAACACTTTCGTTGGAGACAACTTGATCGGACTGAGACGCGGGAATCTCGCTTTCTTTAAGGAAATTAATGGAAATAACCGATACAGCAGTCTTAATATGGTTTGTCCCCTCCAGGATACAACAGCCCGACTTGTTGTCGTAAAGCTCAAACCAACTCTGCACTAGAAGGTTAAGCACAAACTCCTCACAAGAACACCTTTATCTTTTGGCTGAATAGACTCTCTAATTTACTCTCATAATATTACAGAAGTACATGAAGTATTATGGAAAGAAGAATGAGAGACCTATTTATAGGCTTCTAAAAAACCTCTCTAATTAATTACATACAAGTGAAAAGATATGAATTTAAAACCTCCCTAAATACAAGAAACTCTTCATGTTCTAAAATTAATACATTCATGAATACAAAGTTAATACATAATTTCTTCATATTCCAAAATTTTAAAACATACATAAATACTCATAATTATTAATATTAAAATATCACAACAAAATCTAATGTACTACTTTTCTGTTGCTATTATATACATTGAGGCATATCACTAGCCTATCGCGTGTGCCATTTTCAAAATTTTTTTACTTCATTCATTAGTTTGCTGAAAGTCATAGGTTCGAGTCGCGAAAACCGTCTCTTGCAAGAAAAAAAAAAAATGCAAGTTAAAATTTACTTGCAGTAGAATTATTTTTTGCAAGTAAAGATGTGTATTCAATAGGCCTCAAATTGGGTCCGAAACTTCTCCAGACCCACTGGGAGTTTCATGCACTAGGATTCCCTTTAGTATACCAAATGCTATTTTTCTGACCAAATTCAATTTCAACATTATTGCTTGAATTTCTTGATTTATATCTATGTTTTTATACGTATATACCTTATTGCTGGAAATAATCACAAAATAAAAAGGTGTTTTGGTTTTAGCATACACTGTAAAAGTGATTAAATGGCAATATTATGCATAGATTCAAATACCTGTACAGTGCATAGATCATATCTAGCTGAAATCCTTTGCTTATTAGCAATTTAAGAAATCGAATGTAATACTTTTCTGTTGCTATCATATACATATAGGAGATATGGCTAACCTACTCCATATTCTTTTTTCAACAAAATTTTAAATCACAATTAATTTACTATAGGTCACAGGTTCGAGTCATGTAAATAGTCTCTTGCAAAAAAAATTGCAAGTTAAGGTTGCAACAATAGAACCATTTAAAGTTGCATATGTTAGACCTCAAATGCGATCTGACACTTCCCGTGGCTGGTGCATAGTGAAAATTCGTGCACAACAAATGCTATTTTCTGACCTAATTCAATTTCTACCAACTTAAAAAGCCGAAAAATTGTTTATGTTTGTTTAATTGAAATTCATGTTTCCCACTAGAATTGATCATCTTTTGGCCTTCTGTCTTTTGGGTTATAATAGCTTAAATATGTTGCTCCTTAAATATCAATGCAGGTTTCTTGCATCTGCAATGGCTGCTGATATTTCAATGGACCAAATCGGAGAAGCATATAAGAAATTGATAGACGAAAGGACTGAAATAATTTCTCTGACTGGTGATTCTGGAGTCGGGAAAACATGGATGGCGAGAATGCTAAGTGATCATGCCATCAGAGAGGATAAATTTGATATTGTGCTTTGGGTATTCCTGAACAGCGAGTATGACATAGCGGCTCTTTATAAGAATTTTGCTCATCAATTGTCTCTAGTTTCTGTTCCTAATGAATATGAAGTTGAGGATGAGGCAAAGTCACCCAAGAGGAATGGGAAAGACAATTTGGAAGAGAAGGTAGATGCAAAACTAATGGAAAAAAGGGTTCTTCTTATCATGGATGACCTAGTAAACCTCAAGGATCCTAAGAAGGATTTTGACTTGACATCAAAGGTGGATCACCTACTTCCCAAAAATAAGCTAAAATTACGCAAGATTCTAATCACCACCACTGAAACAGTCAACATTGATTATCCTCATTACGAGGTAAAAGTGGGGACTTTGTCTGAGAATAAATCATTGTCCTTGCTAAAAGAAATAGGTGGGCATTTGCCTGATGAGGAAATGGCTAAAAACTTTATTGCAAAGATTAGACGATTGCCTGCTAATATTATCATCCTAGCAAAAGCACTGAAACACTTCGGTGGAAGTGAGTTGCTGAGGCTGGAAATTGCTAAAGCAGAAGAACTTCATGATGGCCATCCTTACAATGCCATGCAGTTACTGATAAATGGATACGAGTTGCTACCTAGAGGTGTTCTATTTGATTGGTATAGGCCTGGCAACCAGTTCCTCGAGCATGGTAGATCTCTGCATTACAAGGAGTTGATAGCTTACTGGATCCTAGAAGGTTATCTTGGTCATTTTGTTTGTATCGAGAATGCATATGAGAAGGGACATTCTGTTCTCATGGAGGTTTTAGAATGTGGGCTGCTTAAAGAGCAAAGTGATGGTTATGTTATGGTCAATAGATTGGATCCAACTCTGGATCCAACTCTGGATCCTTATGATCTTTGTGAATTCATTGGGACAATTCCTCTAGGATTGGGCAATGTATCTAATGGTGACTTTGGGAGGATTTTGGAGACAAATGGAATGATTAAAATACTTTGTATTGGTGAAGAAAAGAAGACATCATCAGCATTGCTGGTTGATGGGAACCATCTCGGCAGCGAGATCCCAGAAGATTTGCATCAGTCCATGAAGGAAGTTGAAGTTCTTGCCATCTTCAATTCCACAGATGAATCACTGTCACTGCCTTTGTTTAAGGCGCATAACCGTCGTGTACTACTGCTTAGACACTGTCATTTTTTGAAGAGCATCAATGAAGCCCCTGAAATTCAAAAGGAACCTGATCCATCTGTTTCTAATGTTGACCATACACATGAGCAATTGAATACGACTCAAGCACCTGATGGAAATACCAATGCCACCCCAAAAGTTGAGACATCATCTCCTTCTCTGATCTCCGCTCCTGAATCCGCCCTTCAAAAACTAACCGTTCTTGAGATATCTGGTCCTAACTTCTTGGATAAAATCCCAGATGAAGTTTTCAAAAGTATGCCGAATCTTCAAAGCCTGAATCTATCATTCCTCCAAATTGGTTCGCTTCCTCCATCTTTCTATGATCTCAGTAAACTAGTCTGGCTCATCCTTCGAGGTTGTTCCAGCTTAGAAAGACTTGAAAGTTTGAAGAAGTTTGAAAAGCTTCAGGTGCTTGACCTCTCTGGTGCTAAATCTTTCAGTCGGTTTTATGATAGAACCTTCTCATCAAACAAGGATCTTCGAACTCTTAATCTTTCTGGCTCTCAGATTAAGAAATTACCATTGCTCCGTGACCTACAAAACCTCAATCATCTCTTGCTCAGAGATTGCACTCAATTAGGTAGACTGCCCAAAATCACTGCATTGATCAGACTCCAAATTCTTGATCTTTTTGGCGCCACAAACTTCAAGGAATTTCATGATCCATCACTAGAAAACCTTAAAGAGCTCAAATTGATTAATATTTCAAAGACAGCGGTTAAGAAGCTACCCTTACACATGGGCAATCCACGTGAACTCTATCTCTCTGGTTGCACTCGGTTGAGAAGACTGTCGTTTATAGAACCTATGAAAGACCTGGAGATACTTGATCTTTCAGGTTGTAGCAGTTTGGAAGGGATCAATGGAAATTTCATTCAGCAGTTGAAACGCTTACAAAAGTTCAATCTTTCAGGTACCCAAGTGAAAACTCTTCCATGGCTTTCCAATCTTTCTGATCTTCGTCAGTTATTGGTATCTAACTGTCCTTCCTTGAAAGAGTTGGGAGAGTTGGGAGAGTTGAAGTCTCTAAAAGAGCTAGAAGTACTTGACCTTTCAGGTTCAACAACTTTGGAAGGATTAAAGTCTGTTGAGGAATTAAGTAATCTAAAAGAGCTTAACCTCTCTGGAACCCAAATTACTTGTTTGCCAAAGCTTTCATATTCCAGCAATCTACGTGAACTCTTTCTCAAGAATTGCACCAAATTGGAAGAATTATCATCACCAGCAGTCTTATCAAAACTTGAGAAGCTAGACCTTTCTGGAGCCTCAGAGCTAGCTAAAATACAAGATGGTTTCTTCAAGGATATGACCAATCTTCATTTTCTTGACCTGTCCGAAACCAAGATAGAACACTTGCCATCCTTGTCGGACCTCAAGCGCCTTCGTTGTCTTTCGCTGAGAAATTGTCAGAAGTTAACTTTGGTGCCGGATCTAAAAAAATTTACGATCCTTGAAGAATTAGATCTTTCTGGAACAGCTGTCGAGAAATTACCAACATTTGAAGAATTCTCCCATCTTTGCTGCCTCCTTCTCAAGGATTGTTCAAAGTTGGACAAGTTTAATCAAGATATGATACTTGGTCTCCTCAAGGATCCTAAAAAAGAACTTCCTTACGAGATCTCGCGGTTGACTGAATTTAAGGTGCTTGAATTGCCAAGGGCAGCTGATCTCCAAGAAATCAAGTCCCCAGCAAATGAGCTGAAAGAGTACCAGTGGAGCATCTCCTGGCCAGCTCGGTCACCTGTCACAAACAAGTTTAGCAGCATATCTATGAACTGCAGCCAATTTCTTCAACTCTTGGAGAAAAATGAACCACTGCGAACAAGCCTAAGCCATTTCAACTTGTATGTTCATCCTGTTGAGGCGGAAACAAGATCTGGTGATAAGTTCTCCAAATTTGAACTCTTCTTCAGAAAGATTACTATTCAGACTAGACAATTATCTTGGAAGAAGGAGAAACAAGGATCTTCGGAAACTCAAGGAATTGCAAAAGTTAATAATCAGACTGGAGAAACTTCCATGGAGGAGAAGCAAGGATATTTGGATGTACATGGATTTGATCACTTTCCCAAGGGCCTTGAGCTTGTGCTACCTCATACTACTAATGTTTTCTTGGTTTCAAATCGGTTTCTTAGATGCTTTACGGATTTATGTGCTGACAACATCAAGGAGATGAAAATATGTTGGATTGAGAAATGCAGCAATCTGGAGACCGTCCTGCCGGTGGACAAAGTGGAAACTACTACCACAGTAGGGGATGACAGTAAAGGTGCAAGCGAGGTAGGCAAGAATGAGGAAGAAGATAGTGCTGGTATCATTGAGTCGAGGAGTATACAAAGTGGGAGCCTGCAGAGCAATAGCTTTGGCAACCTCATGTGTTTGTACCTGGAACATTGTCCAAAACTATCATATATATGTCAATCATCCCAGCAGCTGGGGAACCTTGCCATTCTTCAAATCAAATATTGCGAAAATCTAAAGACTCTGTTTGTAGATGAGTCAGCTGACTTGACAAAATTACAGAAATTACAGCTTTGGGAACTACCAAATTTGGAGAAGATAATGTGCAAAATGTCATTTTTAAGCACTTTAAATGTCGGAGAATGCCCCCAGCTTGAACACATTCTTCCATCAACCCATCTTCCCACAGACCTTGAGGTCCTCAAAATAAGATCTTGTGATAAATTGAAGAATGTATTTGAAGGAAGCAAAGTGAAGCTGCGTAAGCTTCGTACATTGCATCTTTGGGATCTACCAGCGCTGCAAAAGATCGAGGCTGATTTGCCACTAGACTGTACAATCAGGGGGTGCCCAGCACTGCAGGGCCGGTCTGCTGCATCAGGAAATGCCAAAAGAAATGCAGAAAAGAATGTTAAAGGAGGTGCGTAAATATCACTTATTGCTTTTTTCATATTCTCAGGTACGTCAAGAAACTGTACCATCTATTTTAAGTACTCCATATCTTCTAAATGTCTTGCATAGTAATAAATAATAAGATTACGCTTTCATCTCCAGAACACTATAAAGCAACCTCATGACTTCCACATCATCACTGCCTTTACTCAATCGAATCATGTTCTTGTGTGCTGTGGACTACATATCGCATTTTTTTACTAGCATTAACATGCACTATTGCACTTGAATTTAATTAGTTGAAGTATATGGTCGTGCAGCGACTACCAGCATTCAGCCTTCCCGCTTCAGATTTCATGTGTGACGGTATTTCGAGGATGGAAGAGCTACTACCAACTACTTGATTAGCTTCATTTCCTTTCATTTGTGTGTCGTCTTGAAAGAGAGACTAAAAGGTGTGTATTATTTGTGTGTCAAGTGATTTCAGTTGTGAGAATGAAAAACCTAAAGTAAGCTGGTTCATTTCTTACAGTTACCCTTTGTGTGTTAAGCGAGAGAAAATTTAAACTCTTGTGATAGAGGAGGATCTATAATGCTCTATTTTTCTTGTGTGGGTTTTCAACTCGTTGTGTTGATGCACTGTAAGATTTTCTGGTTATGATTGAAACCATTATTTGTCTAAATATAATGTGCTTTCATCAACAAGCTGGTGCTTGGTTCAACATTTGCATTTCAACTATGTTTGTTAGCAGTACTAGATTGCACCAGATCCAATGGATTTACATGTGATTTTTGGCTATAGATGTAGAAGGAATTGGTTTGCATGTTTGGATATACATTATGATTTTGTATCCAGTTTGTTGTACTTCAACACATTCTACATTGAGCAAATCAAACCTGAAACAGTTTATTGAGCCTTACATTTCTTCATGGTATCTAAAGCTTAGAAATTTCCTAGGTGTTTATGGTGCTTCTTTCCTGTTTCCTTATCATCTTCTTTTTTTCTTTGCTGTCCTCACTGCCAAGGTTGTAACCACTCTAGCGTTAGGTAAATCTATTTGTGGGATTCTTGTGCGCTAGTGACGCCCGTTTACTTTCTAGAACTGCGCAGTAACATGGTAAACTCACTCACATGAAAATTTGATAGCCAGAAAGTGCTTTTTCCAACCTTTTACATCACTAGCAAATCATAAGGTTGCTATGGGGTGTCAAAATCTCTTCTTATATCTATATGATTATGTCAGTCAAATCTCCTACTAAATCTTTCTTTGACTTAGGGTGCGTTTGTTCCATCATTCTAGAGTCTAGACTCACTTTAGAAATGAAACATATTTGAAACACTAACTCCTGAATCTGTTGTGTTTGCAACATGGCTTAGATATAATTTCTGTTTGTTTTTTCTTTGAAACTTTTTTTACTAATGTTTTTTAAATGGGTAAATAATGCTTCAAGGGGTAGCTTAATGACAACACATTTTGAGAGATTTATGCTAGGCTCATTTTTAAATGTTAGTAGTTAGATTTGAAATCAGACTCGTGACTTATTTAGTGTTACAGTTGTAGGGTTGATCATAACACCTCGGAATTTTTACAACATTAAACTGATCACCTCTTTGTGCTGGGAAGTAATTGTGAAAATCTAAAGTCACTTGCTAGATTTAACATGGTAGCTGTCCATATGTATGGAATATTTTCAAGGTAACGACATTGGTCAAAAGTTAGTCAATGGGCTTAAGTGAGCAAAATCAGGATTGAGGGAGGTTTTGGTGTTTTTTTTATTTTTAATTTTTTTAATTTTAGGATTGAGGGAGGTTAATTAATATCTCCTCCCTAAAGTTTGGGCCAAAATGGAATCAACATATTAATCACCCAAAACGAAACAACTTTCTTGAAGAAATGTTTAATGAAATATTAATATTTTCTTTAGAGAAAATTACCGGTAATTCAATAATTTCCTGAACAATCACATATGGAAGAATGGATACTATAAATCTGAATTATCCCAACTTGCTTTCTAAAAGTCTCTGTAGAAGTTGTGATGGATTTTATTAGGAGGGTCGTACAAAATCAGTCTAATCTTCCTCTCACTCCGCAAGATCAAGATTAAATGAATGTGCATTCTTTTTCCTTCTACTTTAGTATTAATTGATGCATTCAGTCTTACGAAACAAATTATTGAAACCGTTGGGCAGCTCGCAGTCCACAAGAGACTTGATCTTCTCTTGGTCCATCTGAATCACACACTACTCCCTCAGAAGCAATCAAGAATTTATCAGTTCAAAAATTAAAAAAAATCAAGAATTTATAATACTGTGCAATCAAGTCAAATTTGAGAATTCCAAATCAAGATTTTCTTTTATTTTTGTTTTCTCAAATAGTAATATCAGTTGTAAGATGCAGCCTCATAACAAGGACGGACCTATATGGGCCATGTGGGCAACTATAGCCCCGGCTGACCTCAAAAGTAAAATTATTTGGGAGTTAATTGGGGTTACATTTTCTAAAAGAAATATGTGTATTTTTAAGTAAAAAAAATATTCATATATAAGTGTTAAATTATATAATTTTAGTTCCCACAAAACTAGAGTCTTAATTTGTCTTTGCCTAGGAACATAAAAGTTTGTTATAACACAATTCTGAAATATAGCAATTTATATTTGTGTGCGACTTTGAAAGGTTTCAATAGCACACCTATGGGGGGATTAAGCAAAAATATGACATCCTTTCGTTGGTTTCTATAATTGAAATGAACCCCAAGAGTTTAAATAGAAGGCGAGGACACAATCCTCCATAGATGAGACCATATCCTACATATGTTATAATGATTATCGATCATTTATATGGTTAAAATTAATATCTACAATAGTTACAAGAATAATTCTCATTAATTATTTATAAATCCAACCTTCTCCCTGCACTATTCCAAAATAATTTTCTAATCCAGGGGCGAAGCTAGAAATTTGAAGTGGGGGGCCAAGATTCAATCAAAAAAATAGAAGGAGAGATGTTTTAATTTTTTTAAAATATTATATATATTTTTGTGAACCAAAAAAAAAAAAATATCACATATACTCTTTCCCCTCCCCTCCCCCGTACCGCCCCTGCTCTTATCTTTTCTATTATGGAACACTTTTCTCTTCCTTCCCTTCCAAAATTTTAACCTACCTCTCTTCTATGAATCTCTAATGCACAGAATATCAAATCAGTTGCAAAATTGGAAAAACTTACTCTAATCACCTACTTTGTTGGTGTGGGGAAAAAAATAATTTTCTATCTCCTGTCTCATCCTCCATTTTTTTGTCTTTGCCTATGTAATTTCATAGACCCTAAACCCTAAACCCTAAATCCAAAACCCTAAATAAAGTAAAATATTTAAACTACTTGATTCTACAAAAAGAAATTACATCTTGATCATTGAATATACTTAATTCATTTGATCTCTTTTATAATCAATTGTGTGCAAGTGTTTGTGTGTGGCTTTGTTTGCATTTCATATCTATTGACATTCTCTAACTCCTCTATATATATTTTTATACATACAAACTTCTACCTAATAATATTCTCTCTTGAAGTTAATAAGTTAGTTAATGATCTCATTGTTTCATATCCCTTTTCTTTTATCATTCTTTTTCTATCCTCTAAACTCTAGAGTGTAAAAATAAGAGTAATGGAAATTATTTCCTCCTATTTTAGATTAATACTTCCTGTTTATGTCCACCAAAAGGTCATTGCTTTGCCACTTGGTTACCCTTTGGTTTGACAAGATATAGAAAAACCAAAGTGCAGATAAAGAGACTAAAGTTCACTTCTACTCTTATAATCTCAGTCTAGCTATTTTTCATCATCTATCTCTATGAATCTTTGTTGAAAAGGATGAAAGAAAAGCCATAACTAGCTACTTTGACGATAACATAAATTCTTATTCTTGTCGAGGACGGGCCAACCAGAGAGAGCTAAGGGCTCGAAGACGATGGAAGTACTCAAAAATTGCAAGCAAGCACCTTGCACTTTGACGCGTTGTCAAAATTTGATATAGACGATGAAGTGTTGTGCGCCTCAAATGATCCGCCTGTCAGTTTAACCAAATTTTCAAAAAATAATATCCAAAGTAGGTAAATAATTAACTACTTCTTCAATACACATGTATGTATGTATGTTAAATGACAAATCTTCAGAAACATATTGACATCATCTTTTTTATTTTCCTGTTTTAAGTCAAAATATATATAAAATTGATCACTAGCCCAACAAGCAAAAGAAAGGAACCTGAGCTCTACTTGAGTTCTTTGAGCAAAAGAATTGTATATATGTAGACAGGTAAACTTTGTAGAAATATGTTTGTATATCTTCACACGTGCAATGCAAGTGCTGCCAAAACAATTAGAGTACTGAAACAACACATAGGTCTATTACCAAAATAAAAATTAAAAAAAAGGAAAACTAGCTAGAAAAGGGATCATATATCCCACAAAGATTGCATACTACAATTTGGAGTTTCCTCGCACTTGACACATTGATTTGCAATCACACACACATATATATATATGGCTCCTAAATAGTTGGAATTCACTATAAAATTATCATCTTCATCTTCGTTTTTTTAAAAAAAAAAAAATACAAAATCTTGTGGATTTATAGACATCTATATTTAATTTTTAGATATACATTTATATCTTCGCACGTGCTGTGAAAGAGCGGGGAAGAACACATAGATCTATTGCCAAAAAAAAAAAGACAAAAAGGAAATTAGAAGAAGAAATAGATCATGCCACAAGGAAATGCTACTCCAATTCGGAATTTTCTCTCATTTAAGCTTTATACATGTTAATTTGGAATCACAGATATGGTTGAGCTTAATTTCTCATCTCTTTAATTTCCCTCTCTCAATATATATTTTTCCTCATATATACTTGGCTTTGAACTTATAACTTTTCAAACCAAAAAATAATGATCCATTATTTCAAATCCGAAATTTGCACCACTCTTTTTTTTTTAAAAAAAAAAAAGAATAATAATACTACAAGCTAGTAATTTGTTTGAAATTTGGCTAATGACGATTGGCATGCTATTGAGTTTGACCACTAAAACTTAGCATTTCTCCAATTGCAAATGCTTCATTGTGCGAATCAAACCATTTATGTTACACAACAATTTAAAAAGAGAAAAGATGAAAAATTCTTATAAGCTTAAGAACGACATTTGAAACTAGAAATATATTAGCAATAGTAAGAATTGAAATTTCTACTATATGCAAAAATTCTCAATATATAGTAAGATGTGAAATTTCTTCTATTTTGTTGTAATAGAAAGAAATAAAATATGCTATATAATTGAGCCTAATTAAAAACTCTATATAAAACCAATCTAATTTTCAGTAGTAGGGTGAAATGAAGCTACAATTTTCCTAGAAAATATGCATATACTCCCAAGTATAAAAGATAATTCTATTATTGTTTGTCGTGTGAGTCAAACAGTTATCATAATGACATCAGACAAACATAAGCCTAACCAATTCACCATCGATGTATTTTTTAGGAGGAAAATGAATTATGAATGAGATACAACAACTGAAAATTATTGATATAGTTACCCAAAAAAATTATATGAATAATTCATAATTATTAAATTTATTTCACAACGTTACGGGGCATTCTTACTCTTTCAATAGTTGCATTGCTCGGACCAAAGAAATAGAAACTTAAAAAGGAGTTTCCAACATTTTAAATCACATAGGCATGCATATATAGCTAGAAACAGAACAAATAAAAAACCAAGGACAACGTATTATTGAGGTGAATACATCCTACGCAGATGACACTCTCTAGGGTTTCTTTAACATTTGATGACCATTTCCAAAACATATAAATTTGATCAATGACAACGTATGAGCTGTATAGTAGGTTATCAGTTGGAGTAGGTTTCCAAACCCAAAGCATTATCAGATTTGTTTTATTGATGGGTCCCAAAAACCTCACCTACGTCCTATGCATGCCTCTATATCTCCATATTTCTGTCACTATACATGCAGATAAAGACGTACGTGGGAATTATATATCTTAAGATTTGACACTTTTAATATAAAATTTAAAAAAAATTCAGGAAAAATCCCCACTCGTTAAAAAGGAAAAAATAAAAAAGAATTGATCTATAAACGTATGCATGCATGCAATGATTGTTTACCTGTCTAATGAGGGCTTCAACAGAGGTGAGCTTGTTGAGTGCCATAACCATCTGGTTGGTGTAGTTAGCCATGTTGAGAGGGCTGCTTAATGCATCAGCAGCAATGGTTTCTGAGACAGTCTGGCTAAGATTTTCCAGGCCGTGATTGAGAGCCTCCTCACTCTCCTGTGTGGATTGTTGTAATCCACATATGTTCAAAAGTTGTTGCTCTGTTAATGGCTCAATATGATTGACAATAATCTGTGTAACACGAAAAATAATCAAACTAAATTAATCGCTCTCGTAACGCTATTACATAAATACTTTGTTTAGGCCCAACTCATATGAGCCATGCCTAATAAGTAATATATATTGCCTGGCACAATATATATTACCATGGGATTTGACGACTACAAAACATTTTGTGGGTCTCACAATTCATTTGTGCCGCGTATACTCATGCATCAAGTGAGACCCACGACTTGTGAAAGCGACGTTTAAATGTCAAAACGTTTTGAGGTAGTGTGGAGAGCCGTGCAAGCATCATGATTTGTCTTCGTCACACATGAACAAAAGACACTCACAAACCAAAAATGGGCAGCAACAGACATGGCTTTATGGCTCAGTTGGGAATGATACCAAACAAGAACCTATCATGGAAATATTGCCCATATTTCTTTCGTCACTCATTTCACACACATTATGGATCTTCTTACCAATGTACTCGCAAGTAGCACCATGCAATTAACGTTTTTGCGTACCTCGTAAAGCATCTCATCATGATCATGTCTTTACACATATCACCTACCTTTTCTTCTTCATCCACCATTTTCAGTTAATATAAATTAATATGTACGAATCCATAGTTTTTATTGAGTGTGAGTTGAAAATACACAACTTTAACTCATATATACAACTATTTTTCAGTAGGAAATAAATTAATTTTTCTATTTAAAATACCTTTAAAAGACATATTCTTTTTTATAAAATTTTAAGGTGAATGAGAATTGCCATCCCCACTCGCTAACTAATACCTCCACCATTGTATACACATAAATAGATATATAGACAATGAACAAACCCTACCAATGGCGAATCTATACAACAGCCTTTGCTTGCCCACAAGAGGGTTCAAAAAATGTATGTATTTTTTTAAAAAAATATCTATGTATTTTTAGTGAAAACTGAAAAGAACTAATTAGCCCCAATTGAAAAAAAAAGTATATAGTTGAAAAATAATATGATTTAGCTTTCATTAAAAGGAATTCTTGAATCCGCCCTTGAACCGTACATGAAATTTAGAAATAAATGCAGCTAGGGTTTACGTGAATTATGCGATGAAAGTAGGTTTTGTAAACAAACCTTAAAGAGCTCGGATGGTCGAAAACCACCCATCCACATGAAGCAACGTTCAGCAGGCGTCTTCCACATGCCGGACACAAGATGGAAAACATCGGATTTGGCTATCATTCCTTTAAGGTTCAAAACCTGATCGTAATGTGCCAAACAATTTTCCACATACACACGAAGATCGTGTTCGGGTATGTGTTCTTGTACGGCAGTTTGAAGCTCATGCATGAGACGATTATGTTCCTCGAGCCATCTTCCATACTCCAGGTCAAAAACTGCAGCATCTAATTTGATCATGATAACCATGGAAATGAGCAATTGAAAAAATCACAAGAAAAGGAAAAATTTATTGGTATAATAGAAGTTAGTAGAAATGAGGTTCATAGGCATGAGCAGACGTATTCCTGGGCCAACGGGGGACTGCAACATTCGCTGATATATACCAAAGGTGAGCTACTAAGAAGTAAATTAAAATTGTGTTTTTTAAAAATGTATATATTTTTAAGATATTTTTGGATTGATAAATTAATTTTGCACCCTGAAAAAATTGCTCCATATATAAACGCTAAATTGTGTAGTTTTTATCCCGCTAAACAAAAATCTTAAATTTGTCCGTGTTCATAGGGTGCAATGACGGATACAGTACAGGATCAGTGGTAAGAGTACCTGAGCTTATGTTACCCATAGCAATAGGAAGGCCTTGGTCACCACCCAAAAGGGCATTTCCACCAAAATAAACCCCCTGAAAAGAAAATCCAAAATTTGTTAATTAAAAAAAAAAAAAATAAATAAAAAATAAAAAACACGTCGTTGATATAAAACGAAGAGATTAAATAATTGTATCATTATATAGTAATAGTATTAGTTGATTAAGAGCAAAATTAAACTCACCTGAGCTCTAGCTCTTTGTATTTCTTGTTCCAATTGAGTAAGCCTGATCCTGCTTGACTCAAGCTGCTGAACATAAGCCTGCAATAGAAAAAAGACAGCATTTTATCATTAGTTTCTTCACAAAAATAATGCTCTCAATCATTTTTCTTTAAAATAACTACTTCGGCCTGCATTATACCAAAATAAAAATATTATTTCTTCAAATTAGTAAGACTAATAAATTAAAGAAACTATTCATTATAGACCTTTTTCCTCAGCCTGCTTTTCCTTGCTGCTTCTCTATTCTGAGCAAGCCTCCTAAGCGTCTGTATATAATATACAGAAACAGGAAAAAAAATAACAGATTCAACATGCATTTATTTGAAGAAGACAAGCGTTTGATGAACATAAAAATGATTACTGAAGAATTATACACGCACCTTCGGATCAGGAGTTTTCGGGCCTTCATGCTCTGAGCTAGAAGTAAGACCTTTACGGTTCCCCTCACGCTACAACAACAATGAAAGCAAAAACAATTAAAACAAACAATAAAATAGTCGAGCTAGATTTTTTTTATTTAAAAATAATAATCTTGTTTAATTACAAGAATAATAGATTGTTCGTCTACATTTGTATCATTACTTATGACGTTAAAGTATATATATTTTCGTTTAATACAAATGAAGCCGAAACCGTGTCATATATATATATATATATATATAAGCTTACTTTGGGAGTCTTTGACGGTTCAGGTGTTGAAGAAACACCATTATTTGCCGGGTTTGACGGCTCCGTGGATGGCTCAGATGGTCTCTTTGCAGTACTAGTAGATGGAGAACCTACTCCATCGGTAGCCTACCAAACACAATGACAACAAAACCGTATGATTAAAAAAATATATTAAAGAGAAAAACAAAAACAACCCAAGTTGATAAGAGCAAGAAAGGAGACATTTTTAACGGTTTTGATACCTGTATTGATGGTGGTGTTTCTACATGCATGGGCTGAGAAGGAAAGATGTTCAAAGTAGGAGGCCTCATCCCAGAATTTTCTGCACAAAACACACACGCATTTAATTTTTTTGAACAAGTTAAAAAAATTTAATAATAGTAAACTATCCAAATTATTTCAGAAAAAGTGTAAAGCCCCAAAGGAGGGGCTTCCAATTGGTCATGCATTTTTAGAGTCTGTGCAAACCAAGAAAAATCTTTGAATCGTACCCTTTTTTTTTAGTACAATTAGATATGGGAAGAAGAATCATGTATCAGACGTTTGTTACATGTCGTGGTCCAAATGTTCAGAAAATGAAGAATCAAATTAAAATCAAAAAGACGCTGAAACATTTTTTCTTGAAATCGGAAAAAAATTCCTTTTTAGAAGATCTGGTCAAAGAAAGTACAATCAGATTTTAATCTGTAGTCCAACATACTTTTCTTATGACCCTGAACAACTATTCCCTATGAGAATCTCAACTGAATTGTCATAACATTGCAGACTCAAAAACAATAGAAAAAAAAAAAACTTTTAGTAAGTGGTAGATCAGAGAAATAGAAAAGAAAAGGAAAAAAAGAAAGAAAGAAGAAAGCTCACGTCTTTGCTCTTGTATCTGAGGTGGTTCTTGGTTATCCATGTAAAGGTAAAAGGAAGAGTCCATATCAACCATGTCCAAAGCTCCAGGCTCTCTAGTCCTGTTCATCCACGTGCAAAATTAATCGAGGCAAAAAAACAAAGGTTTAAACAACAGATCAAGAAAAAGAAATTAGTAACGTGTTTGATGAGCTAAAAGAACAAATTGGATCAGCAAAAGGGTTTTTTTCAGATAATATTTGTTTTCTTTTTTGTTTTGAAACTAAACAAAAAAACAGTTAATTACATAAAGTTGCTAGGAATGTTTGATGATGAAGATGGTTGCATCATCCCAAAAGAGATCTGATTATTCTGCTGCTGATGATGATGATGATGAAACTGCTGATTTTGCTGATGATGATGAAGATGATGAAATTGAGTAGTGTTATTGTTGCCATTAGTAGAAGAAGAAGAGGCCATGAAAGGAAGAGTATTAGCTGCTGCTGCTACAAAAACACCACTAGTACTATCACTTTCTTTCTTTGGTGGTGATGATGTTTCACCAAATGCTCTCCCAAACCCCATTTATAGCAATGAAAAATTGCTTTATTTTCTATTATAATCTGTACATGCTTTAATGAATACTAGCTAGAAAGCAATGAAAAGCAGAAGAGTTTTTATATATGTTTGTTGAATTAAGATAGAGAATAGAAATGAAGACAAAAGAAAAAGGGATGAGAGAGAAAGATAAGAAACATGAATTGAATGCTGAAGAAGAAGCAACAAGACAAAAGCTATTTTAAGGTGGTCTCCATAGATGCAGACGAAGACTTTCTTCACTACTAAAAACTTTCAGATAAAGCCTAGAAAGAAAGAAAGAAAGAAATCAATGTTCAACACTTCTTTTCTCTCTCTCTCTCTCTCCTAACGGTTCCACTCGGCAATGGAAACTGCTTTTGGCTTTGGCTTGGGTTCCTTGTTCAACCATCCAACCTGGAAATTACGATTGTGCCCTTTGGGATTCGTGGTTTTTACTATTTGACATTTTCATGCAAGGATTTTTGAAGCTACACGTAGAAAAAGTGAGAACGCCATGTATTGGCACCAACTTTTCCACTCTGTTGTTTTGTTTTTTATTCACCTATTTCATTTATTAAGTTATAAATATATACATGTAAGTTTGAATTTATATCTTTCCATTATAAATATTGTTCGGCTTTGACTAATTTAAAGTATATGTTGAGACGGGCGCTAAGCATAAATTCTGTAGGAAGATTCAATATGATCTTATTTAGAGTGAATTTTAAGTACTCAAACAGAAATATAAAAATATATATATATATATATATATATACATACATTATATATGGGAGTGGGAGCATGTTCATGAATATTATGTACTTTCTCAGCTCTTCTCTTATGGTGCCAACATTATGGTTTTTATTTGGTTTTCAATTCTTGTATTTGAGCAACTTCGAATGGCGTGTTTTGACCTATGACCATCGATGAATTGATTTTGGTAAGTACATTAACTTAACTTCCTTAATCCCAGGGATTCTAGCCTCAGAGGGTTGGATAGAATATAAAAAGGTAACGATTTGTTGTAATTAAAGATTTCGATTAATTTAAACATATATTTTCACTTGTGAGTGATCTAAACATATATACTTTGAAGTTCTCACGCGCTATACCACGGGATTTATAACCAACTTGTAGTAAATCTAATGTGATCCATTTTATCCAAGTTTTTCTCATAAAGAAAAAAAGAGAAAGAAAGAAAAAGAAAGTGTTGAGCATTCTAACAAAAGAATAGTCTTGCAGCAACAAACTATGATCTATATCATTTTCATTTCAATTGTTAATGTTTTTATTTACTCATTATCATATATCATATATCCCATCTATAATTAATGTGTACCGTGCAAGTTGTTTTCTAATTTTTTTTTAAAAAATAATTAACTAAGACTTTAAATGCAATTGACTCTTTAAAGTTGAGCACCAAACTTATACCAACACCCTTCCTCTGTTGACTTTAGCTCTCTAGATATCATCAATTAATGAAACAAAATTCCAAATTATTCAACCAAGATGGACCAAGTTCGGAAAGTGCTTAAATTAGCATCGTAGGCTTTCTGGAAAATTAAACTATATAAAAACCCGACAAAAAAAAAAACTATATAAAAAGACAAAATTAATCACCTATATATAAATGGACATCAAATTATTGTCATATGGTTGACGCATGATGTAAGAACATACAAGACTGGTTAATATTATTGATCATAAGTGAGAAAAAGGAAAAGGTAATCGATCAGCTTTGTAAAGAAAAGTTTTAGTGATAATTTTATATAATTTTAGAGATAAATTTCAGAAACACATACAGCATTGGCATTGAAAATCGGGGGTCGAGATAATTAGGGAATGCAAAGTATGATATGAAGATATTAAATTACCACCTTATTTAAAAGTTTAAATTATTATAGAGTGGTTTATTATATTTTTTTATATATCTTCTTGATCCACACACCCTATCATGTGCAGGCAGGATTTGAACAGTTTAAATATTTCAAATGGGTGATAACGAGAAGAATATTGAACCTAAATCAATTGGTAACTTGGACCCTAATATATACCACATTAAATTATTACCTCATCTTCAAGTTTATTAAACTACCATCTTATCTAAAAGCATAACTTAATAGAAAAAATGTGGCTTAACATGATTTCGTTAAGGGGACAAGATTAAACTAACACTTAGAAAAACGGATAATATTTTCCTAATGTCATTGGATGTGGGAATCAACTACATCAAATGTTTACTACCTCCATTAATGGAGCTAATACTAGCTTTGCATCTTAGTAAGACCCTTGTCGACACCAGATTTAACCCTTGAGCTCAAGGGTTAATTCAATTTTTTTTGTCAGTGGGAACTACGTATTTATAAAATAATATGTGATACCTAATTTCGTCGTCTTTTTTTTTATATGGAAAGGTATAATACTTACAATATAAATAACATTTATTCATTAGTTTAAATAATCGATTAGTACCCCATTTCATAATTTAAGTAAACGGTGTACCATCAATTCTGCCTCTTGAGGATAATATAAAAGCAATAGTAGATGAGAACTTATCTCTACCAGAATCTATTGCTAAAATTATTAACAAAAAATGAAACGGGTCAATGCATTTAGGCACCACAAAACAATATTAATTGACACTTGACCTCTCATCTTTTATGTATTTATCTAAGTAAGTCTTGCATACAATGTATTGAATTTGATGGAAACTAAAAAAATTTGTTTGACATTATAAGGTCAAACCTAAATGCTTGTGACAAGTATGAAGAAGGTTTATCAACAACAGGTGATGAAGAAGCATTACTGAGGCATCTGAACTGCAGGCGTTACCCGAATCTTCAGGGTCAGTTTTGTCTTGGGTGTAACTTTTAATTCAGAAAAAATCAGCATAAACATATGTGAAAATGTTATCCTGGGACTCGTGTCAATCAACCTTGAAAACATTTATCTAACAGTACTTAATGTGGGTCCTTTGCCCTCAATAATTGAGTGAAATGATCGAATAATGACTTCTTGTAATTATCAAAAATTTTAACTTCAAATTTATGTACGTCATTCTATCACAAATCTTTTCTAACATTTGACTGACCTGAAACATGCGTTGAGGGCCACTGTTACACTACAGGTTTTATAGCCTTCAAGAAAATATAATATTATGTTGCCTAAAATAAGTTTCTCGTTATCAAAAAATATGGATCCCTTGTGTATTTAAGATCAATAAGAATTGAGTGGAGAAGTAAGGCAACGGCTTGTTGTAAGAAATGTCCAAGTTCGAAAGCAGTCACTCTTCTTATTGCTCTTGACTAATTTCGTGCATATATTAAGACGTGTCGCTGCATTACAAAATTTAATATGATCTTGTTCGAATAAATCTTGTTATGAAAAAAAGAAAAAAAATACATATATGTCTAAAAGTCACAAATCAATAGTGGGGCCAAATCTGACCAGCCCACACCTTCCCCACAATTTCTAACAGCCGGAAAATCAGGTTATGTAACCACTACATGAGAAGAAATGAAATAGCATCGAACCGTGAGGAAAGAATACATATGACTTAAAGAGGCAAATACAACATAATTTATCAGGAAGAAAAAGGATTACAATAACATCTAAGCCAAATGTTGTTTTTTGAAGAGGACAGAAATCCTGTTAAAGTCAAGCATATATATGGAGCTCAACAATGTCTAAGATCATCAAAATTTGGGTACATAAACAATACTAAACTCTATCATTGTAAGCCTAGCTAAAGCTTTGAGGTCTCCTCATAACTAGCTAGAAAAGCACTTGGGCATGCAGTCTCACTTTTGAGTTTTATATATAGGCAATTCTACCTTTGCTAATCTTGAATTATATAAAGGATAAATTTCTCTCGACACACCAAAATACTTAATATTAATTCATTGAGCTAATTAAGTGTTGGCCCCTTCGAACAAGTTCAATTTCGATTTCACTAGCTAGGAAACAATGTTCTAAATACCTTGCAAAAAGTATTTCATCCTTATCTTGACTTTGCCCCTTTATAGCGTTTGCAATAAACGGAAGTATCTTTTTTTGCGGTGGTTTTATAGATCGTCAGCCTAAACCAAAATACACTTAGCGAATTAAATTACCAGCTTTAATGACAAATGGTTATAGGTTTATGGCTAACCAACAGTTATAATGTTCTCGAATTTAATTTGAATTTTATCCAGTTCTAGATGCTATTATCTCAAAAATGTTATCACTAAATCCAACTTGACAATGCTTATTTCCATTGACATTTACCATCTAAAAAACAACAATATCATCGCCTTGATGATTCTTGATAATAATAGTGGGATATTCTCATTTAATCGTCTATAAATCAATTTTTCCCAATTTGCTAATGGCAATTTTCTATCTAATTTGTTACAAACTCTCCTCTTAATCGAAGTCCATTTAAAGTCTCTAATGAAAAATATGTCTCATGGCCTTCATGTAAGAAATTTTAGCTAATTGAAAATAGTCACCCAATGTCACATGATAATTTAGTAGTTAGTTAGAAATTAAATGGAATAAAATAGATTAGAAATAGAAGGGGGGGAAAAGTAATTTTGGAATGAAAAAATAGAACTTTCCAATTTTGAGTGACAAATTAAAATGAAATTGTCCTTATAATGAATCATTCATTAGGTTCAACCAATTTAAGACAAATGAAAGAATAAATTCCTCTAAATAACAAAGACTATTAGTTAAATCGAACTGTCATTTTCTAAGAAGTTTGAAGCTTAAATTATTTGATATATAGCGGGAAGGATAGGGACGGCAAAGAAAGAAGACGATTTATTTGCTTCTTGTTGTCGACCTGACATAGCCTCCTACTAAACTAATAAGATTATAAAATATTAATTTGGATTAGGTAAATCAGCACATATTTTCTATATTTTGTAGTTAAATTAAAAATTCTTTTTTGGGAGAATTACACAAATGGTCTCTATTGTTTATCTGAAATTTCAAATTTGTTTCTATTATTCCAAATTAGCCAATTTAGTCCCTATTTTTTTTATAAAAAAAAATAAATTTGTTCCTATTATTCAAAATTAGTCAATTTAGATCCTATTATTTTTAAAAAAAAAATCAATTTAGTCTCAATTTTTTTTTTAAAAAAAAAATGGAAGAGTAATTTGAATTTTATATGAAAACAATAGGGACTAAATTAAAATTCTTTTAGACATAATAGAGACTAAATGGACTAATTTTGAACAATAGGAATGAATTTAAATTAAAAAAAAAAAACTAAATTGACTAATTTTGAACAATATGAATGAATTTAAAATTTTAAAAAAATAATAGGGACCATTAATTTGCACAATTCCCTCTTCTTCTTTTTTATGACAAGGAATGTATTCAAAGTAGAATCACATTGAATTCATCCAATAACTATAAATTTCATAATATAATAGTGCGCTTCAATATATATTTTAAATCACTCTAGAATTAGATAATATTATTTAAAGGCGTGATAATATAACAATTATACTATTTGCATCTTCGCAAGGCAAATCAGAAAGTACCATATTCACCTACTCCTCCCATTATCATGTCGATATTTTGGACGTGAAAATAGTGACAAGTCATGATGCACAAACACTTCTCTAGGGGGGGTGATATTTGTTTGTGACGAACTGGGGCACATTTTAAACATACCAAAAACATTTATAAGAATAAACATATATATATATATATATACATATATATTCGGACACTCATGTCCTGTACATTGGACATCGCGTATACTTTGGACATGTTGGCTGTACTTTTACAAAAATTTGAATGAAAAAGTTAATTGTTGTAATATCTATTAATTTCAATTTTTATATCATGTAATCTTACATTAAATCAAATGTCTAATATAAAAAAAATAAATAAATGTGTCTTTAATGTTGGGGCGAGGACACACACCTCGGATGTATTTGTTAGATTAGTCAGAGAGGTTTCATCCTAAAATCAATTAATATTAATGGAGTAGTTCAAGATCTTATATATTGATATTGAATTTCCTGATTTATCCATGTGAGATAATTGGATTCTCCAACTTCTATCCTAGAACCAATCAATTGTTGAAGTCTGAATGCGCAATTAATGAATGACGTAGTACACGGAGTCCGTTGGGCTGCAAATTAATGTTCACATTTTGACTAGCAAAAATTATTCAGAATTTTCAAATCTCTAGAAATTAGTCTAGTGATGAAAGGTTTGGAGTGTAGAAGAAAGGTTTGTTTATGGCTCGAATTTAAATGAGTGCTGACGGTATGATCCCGGAATTGGCGAGGGAAGTTCTCGTCATCAAAAACATAAAAGAAACATCACTCCCTCTCTGTGCTTAGGTCTCAATTTTTAGCATCGCAGTGTTCTCTTGATCTCATATACACTATGATTGACCAGTTATACAAGTTCATCTATAATCAAATGAGATGAAGCTAATTTGTAATTCATATAATGAATATTCATCAATTTTTACATCTAAGAAACTATTAGCAAGGGTTTATATGAAAGAGAGTTAATAGCATATTTTTGTTAACAATGAGTGATAAAAATCGTGTGATATCTTGTATTTATCTGAAATTAATGCCTATGAAAAAAAAATTTAGTGCTTAAAATTGAGACCCTGAGAGGAAAAGATTATGGATTAAAACCCCACCATTTTATAGTCGCACATATATATATGTGTGTGTATTTTATATATTGATCTTGTAATTGTTCAATGTTCTTAGTCCTTTTATATGTATTACCACGTACTTGATCTTTCATGTGATATGCAAATTGTTACTTCACTCAATAAAAAGAAAAGAGCAAAGTAAATAAATTATATTTATATGACGAGGATAAATTTACTTTTACCAAAAACTAGGAGAAATCATCTTCTATATATATAATATTGGTTTATACATTATTATCACATCTGTTTACTCTTGATTTTGATATTGCTAGGTGATATATATGTTGCACGATCTTTTTAACAACGAGATCAGATTCACTGTATTTAAAAAATTATTTTGGTTCCGAATGTTTTTTTCTCATTAGTTTGCCTAAAGCTTTCAATAGGATCTACCACAGCATTTTCTATGCTAACAATCAATAATTGAGCTTTTAGTCAACTCTCAAAGTTTAAAGTCCTTCTCGTAATATGACCACAAAAAAAAAAAAAAAAAAAAAATCCTTCTCGTAAAGAAAATCAAATATAGGTATAAAATCGAATTTAGATTCTCTCATTATTTTATAATATTCAAATATTAATAATGATGTCGATATAACGTTACAATTTTGATGAAATAATCTAGATCGCCGAGTATAAAGTTCAAATAACTGTGTCATCACTTCAATAGCATTGATATACCACATAACATAATAACGGTATAAGACATTCAAATTCTATAAAACCCCCAGTATCGATGAAGTGTAGTAATTATAAAATCTGAATAATTATTTTATACATTGGAGACAATATACAGTATGAAATTTTCTCCTTTTTTTATTATTTCACCCAACTTTTAGAGTCGATGTGAATTCGTCAACCACCAGCTATCACCTCATAATTTTGAATATTTCAACTCTTTTTAGTTTTTTAACCAAAGAAAAAGAAGGGTAAATTTAACATTTAATCCCTATTGTTTACATGTTTTTTCAATGACATCCCTAATATTTTAAAAGATTGATGGAAGTCCCCGATGTTTGTAAAAATGATTCAAAATGGTCTCTATTGTTCAATACTAGTCAAGTTAATCCTTATTATTTTTAAAAAATTCAATTTAGTTCCTATTGTTTTCTTTAAAAAATTCAAGTTAGTCCTTACATGTGACCCATGTTTAGGGACTAATTTAATTTTTTTTAAAATAATAGGGACTAAATTTGCTAGTTTTAAATAATAAGAGTCATTTTGAATCACTTTTATAAATATTAAAGACTAGTATGTAAAATATTAAGAACTAATTTTAAAAAAATTATAAACAATAAAAACTATTTGCACAATTTACCCGAAAAAGAAAACCTTTACTTTCCTAGTTTACCTTTTTTTCACATATTTAATCAAGTTGTCAGAGTTGTAGGTTGTTCACCTGTATCCTGACCAAGTAGATCTCTTAGGCCGAATCCCAGATAGTCTTAAATATGTAAAGTCGCTGCCCTCGTGGAGATGGTCGAGTTACGGGTTCGACCTTTTTTATTATTTTACGTTTTTTGTTAGTGAGAAAGTGAGCACAAGTTTCACTTTTTATTGACTTAATATATGTGTGAGAGCGCACAATTGCACTTAAATATTTATTAATTAGTGATCGAGCTCTACTAATTAAGTTCCTACATCATTCAAAAAAAATATGTAAAGTCACTGTCTATAATTAAGATCAACGCTCAAGACTAATTACAATATCAAAAGGTTTTCTCACATCACTAGACGCACCCTTCATATAATTAATATATCCTCCATCTACCTTTAACTCATGATATACAATAATCATTGCTCAAGAGTCGAGTTCAAATTCAAGATTCTGCTAGAGATCTTGATTCAACATTTTAATCATCATTTCATCATCGTTAAATTAAACAATAAATTATTTGAATGTCTCTAATAACAATATTGTGTCACAACAGATTTTACCAAGTGAATCCGACTTTATTATATCTGCATTCTGATAGACTTCTGGCAATTTGGCATGTGGTCTAAGGAAATAGAGTGTATAAATGACAAGATACAGAATACATTGAAAGCAATATCCAAGTCCCCATATTAGCCTAGCTTATCCTTTTTCCATAAAAAGGCAAATTTTGTTATGCTAAACGACTTGGGACTTAAAGGAAGAGAGATAAAAGGGTAGGTATACGGCTGGTAGGCCTCACTTTTTTAGATTTGTATATTCTTATATTATTATAACATTATAAGAGATTATATGGTAATGATTTGTACGTATATGTGGGGATTTAATAGTAATGGCATGTCTATGTAATTATTACAAAATAATTTAGACAAATTATTACAATTGAATCTTTCTCATAATTTTAGAATAATGTGAGAGTATCTAAATGGATATCCATAAGTTGGGAATTTAGGAACCCTATTTATGAATTGTACAGATTGCATAAAAAGGCAAAAGGTTTAGGTGAGAAGTGAGGAATCTCATGGGTGCCTCTTGAAAGAGATTACATAAATTTATTTATTTATTTATTTTATTCTGTTTTTTGGTTGAAGGTGGTGGAGATAAAGTTTTATTCTATATTTAGTAAGCTCTAACTTTGTTTTCATGGCATGGGGCCTTAATTTTGGGGATGGACCAACATGGGTCTTAATAATTCCGTCTACATCACCAACTCCATTTCCCTAAGTGGGACCCATGAGCTAATTTCTGCTTTCTATATATAGTAAACATTGATATCGATATTGATATCGATATGACCAAAAAAAAAAAAATTGATGTCGATGGCTTTTGTGCTATTTCTTTTTTCTTTTCTGGATTTTTTTTTTATATAATTCGACTAAATTCGGATCCGTTCCTAACTAATGATTTATTTTAATTTTCTAACGTTGCATTTTATCCATTCATTCATCCAACAAAAATATTTTATTTCTATTTTTATAATTTAAAAATTAAATGAATAATTAAAATACGAAGTTAGAATGTTAGAATAAATTATTACTTAAGAACGGATTCTAATTCGACTAGCACCCCATGCATATATTTGCTTAAAAATTTATTCACTTGTCCAAGGGCGGGCCTGCCTATTTCTTAATGCCTAAATTCCCTATTAAGGATATAGATGCATATTTTGCAATTGGAATTATAATATAAATGTCAAAGGGTTAAACTTTGAAATCCTTGATTAAATCTGTTTCGCTATTGAAAAAGAGGATTATATTCAAACTAATGTGTTTGGTAAATTAGGCATATGAATCCACAAAAGCTCTTGTCACACACTTCTAGTGAGAACATGGCTCATTTATAAGATGGCGGAAAATAAAGGAGCAACAAAATAGAGAGTTAAGTGGCTCCCAAGGGTGGGGTGGAGTAACCGGTAACTGCTTATTGTGATTAAAAAATTTAAGTTTAATTTATACTCGCTCATTATAAATATTGTCTAGTTATTGATTATCTTATAACATATATATGGAATGCCGTTGCATTTCAAAATCAGTTGTCTTAAAATGAATCTACCTAGTTTTACTTTACGTGAATTCCTGGCTAGTCGAGCCACCCAAAAGAGGCCCCATGGATGGCCAACGACAAGTCATATTTAGAGAGTGTTGAAGATAATAAATCCTTCTCTAATAGGTTAAGATTTTAGATGAGGTGGTCACTTAACATGGTATGAGAGTCCAAGGCCACTCATTTAAAATATTGAAACTGTCCAAATATTAAGCTCAAAAATTAACTCCTTCTATGTCGAAGTCGAACAGGATTAAGTATGTTGTATAGACCAAACTTGAGGTCACTGGTATTCCCTTTTGATGAATAAGAAGCAAAAAGAAAATAGATGAAGATTTTTTAACATACTAGGTATCCTCTGAGAAGGTTTAAAATATCTGATAGTGAAGGCTAAACACCAGTCGAATCCAGTAAAAGGAATTATATAGAATTGTGATCAATCAAATATTGCAAAGCCCCGGTTACAAACTGATTAGAATTGGATCATAACGGAATTTCCATCTCTAAAAACTTCCACAAAAATGGACATGATTTTGCAGTGCACAACACTACACCAATAAGAAGGCCATTGCAGCCTTTTTACAGTTTTAGTTTGAGAATCTATAAATTAGTAATCTGAGAATTTCGAGACTCAAACGAAGAAAACTTGGATAAAATAACCCAAGACGAAGTACTTTGACAAGAATAGCTTGAAGCAACACATAAACATCGTAAACTGTAAGGATTATTGGCAAGAAGCATTTTCCTACAGTTTTTTATTCGTTCAAAAATTGTAACCATTATTCTATAATAAATGAGAACAAGTCTTCCATCCGACAGTATCGTATAACTTAACTGTAGAAGACTAGACTTACATACATTATTTCTAAGTCAAATTATCGGGTTACCAAATAAAAGTGATGCCTAAGTATTTACTTACTTGTGTGTCTACGTTTCAACAAATTGGTATAGGTAGCACGTGCGACCATTCGATTGCTTTACATACGATGTCCCCATTAATTGACAGTTTACCAAATAATATAATATCAACTAGATCAATATTCAAAGTATTAATCCTAAAGGTAGCGTGTCATTGTCTAAACATAGTTATTCCCTCATAATTACGCTTTCAACAAATCCTTCGTGCAACATCCTCAACTGTCAATCTATTAATATATTATCAACTAATATGATTTTTACTTTAAATACAAAAAATTTCGAGTTCAATTTTCAAAGTTAAAATTCTAAATAATATAATATTAATTTTAAATAAAATAAAATAAAATAAAATAAAAAATCCTCAACCGTCTTATCTATTAAAAAAATTATTGCGCAACCGCTTTCTTCAACTGGAAAACTTAAGGTGAACGAAAACATGATTAGTAAAACATTGATGGTTTGGTTATATAACACACGTCTTTCTGCACAGTAAACTAATACCTGGATTGTTTAGCCAATTTTGGCTTGAATCAACCTTTGAGCCCCCTTGCAAAATTATTCTCCAAACTCCATATCAATTCCAACTTTTTATTGAGAAAGACAAAAAAGGAAAGAGACTTCCTGAGGATAGTTTGTCTAGAAAATACACAACGGTTTTGCCTCCTTTGTAGCAAAATACATATATTTGGTGGAGAATTACAAAATATACCCTTTACCTAGATGTCATCACATTAAAGACTTTCCAGAAGAAAGAGAGAAAAATATCAAAATTACTTACAGAAGATTACTTACAGCAGCAACAACCCTATCTAATAGAATAAAACTTAGTTCGGCTTGGTTTTTCAATTGCTATCAAGTTGACTTTGCATGGTCATTGCAAAATTCATGAACATACTTTTAAATCAACAAAATTTGATTTGGCATGCCATGAACTGATAAAGACTATACCTGCAGCAGTCCAATGCATAGTGCTGTCCATAACAGACTAGTAAAAATAGAACCTAGAGGACTCAAATTCAACATTGAACTGTCACAACAGAGAGAATTTAAATATATAAATCCTATAATTAAGTAATTTGCGATAAGAGTTATCAAGAAAAGATCTTACATGTCATACAAGGACGCAACATTCATTACTACGAGAAAGCAACCAACTGGCTTCATTCGTCCCAACATTAAGATGATAAAAAAGAATAAAACACAGCTCACTTTCCTCATAACATGGAGTCTGTTTTGGCTGGTAATCTTCTGAAGAAGTTAAGCGGCGCTGAAGGAAGCTTGTGACGGAACCTCGGATGTCTTAACACATAAAACCCGGTCAGAAGGGCTACAACTTGGAAAGGCGTGACATAGAGCACAATGGCGGCAACGAAACAGAAAATAACAAACAGAGCGGTTGCCCTTGGATCTCTCCAGCTCAGCAAAGACTGCAGTCTCTCTCCTTGAGTTGCCAGGTCCCCAACCACGGTCTGGATCCTGCCCGCAATACTTCTCAAACGATCATATCTCATCCTCAAAATATCAGGAGGGCGTGATGTTGGGAAAGTATCAAACTCCTCATCCAGTTCATCTGGATGAACATTATCAGCACAAGAGAGACGAGTGTCCATGTGGGGAGGATGCCTCGGCCGCCATCTGTAATACCAAACTCCAATCAAGAAGAGGTACAGGAAAATTGTTGGTAAAATCAGCTCTGGATACAAGACAAGTATTAAGAACAAGATGTGAATCAGGACAGTGGTTATGGGATTCTTCCAATTGCATATTTGATCGAACCATTTCCCGACAGCAATTAAGCCACCCAAAACTCCCATGATTCTGAAAAAGTTAGCTTTGCTTCTCCTCATACTCCACATGTGAGAACCCACATCCAACATATACTCAACTACCTCTTTCCTCAAGGGTGGTTCAGCACGACTCAGCCTCATGGACACAATTTGAGTGGCCTGGTGTCTCAAAATGTCAAGCTGACTAACTGTCAATGGGTTGAGATAGTGCATCTTGGGCAGCAATGGGAGAGAGTACATATGCATCATATTTAACAATGACGAGCAAGTGAATCTCACAGCCAGATGAATTTCACCCATCTTCTTCACCCCAGTAGGGTGCAAAACCAAAAGTGGATATGAATGAGTGTAAACACGATCTGTTTCCAGAGTAGAGAGTCGAATCCTAACCTTTCCAATCCTTGAGTCCCTCGCCCCTCCAGGTTTATCTCCTCCATGCAGATGAGAGTTATCAAATACACCAATAGTTATGACAGTGCACGGATCAAAAACCTCCCAAGTGTACTGTTCGTTCCATCTAGGAGCAAAGCTATCAATGATTGTCCTTGTCCGTACCCACTTTTGCCCATATTTAGCCACACAATAAGCATCTGTTGTTGCCCGTCCATCTTTTGCTTTCATGGGCGACAACCCGTGAGCATTCAAGATACCAAGTTCAAGAACACCAATGCTGGACTTCCACAATTGTTTAGCCGTTGGCCGTAGATCACTACTGTAATGGGTTGATTCATCCAGAACATGGTAACCACCTTCCAAACAGATCCTCAAGTGAATCTTGCTCGCAAACTTATCTATCTTCTTCTTTTCTCCCTCGACCACAATATGTTTCTCAAGATTAAACCATTTTGCGTTCACCGGTCTGTGATCGAACCTTTTGTCCACAATTTGCCAAGGAATAGCACATCTTCCCAGAACTTCATCTTTGTTTGGCGCAACTCGGTCTTCCACAGTTATAATTAGTGGCTCCTCAAATGGTTCTGCTACAACAAACATCAAATCCTCATTCCACATTGGATTGATACTCTTGCTCATGGAAACTCTTGTCCGCAAAGTCTGATTCCCAAGGTTGACCTTCACATAGACTTCAGGGAACCTGCCCCTATCACTGGGCAGTAAGTCTTGTGCTTCAATCACGTTAACTCTCAGATACCAAAGCTTAGGCGAGAGATACACTTTCGACCTTATATTGGCAAAACCATCGTGACCACTAACAGTCGCAGCATCAGAATGCCATGCCTCAGGAAATGCTTCATCAGCCTGTGTACCCATCCAAACAGCCAACATCAGTTCGCCCCTCACTTTATCCACCTTCCTGTCGTCCAACCTATACCATTGAGGTGCAAGAGGACTATCTGGAGGAACCCTTTTCGGAATTTCACTTAATTCAAACAAAACCCGACCGACAAAATCATCCTTTATAGGATCCTTGTCTTTCACAGTAACCTCAAGCACAGACGCCTGAATCCGATCCTTTGAGAAAGCAAACACCTGATTCCATTCCGGGTTCGACTTCTTCTCAAAATGCCTGGTTGTACCCTTATAGTTCCCAAGCCTAACCTCAACATACGGATCAAGACTACCCGTAACATCCTTCGCCGGCAAATCTTTGGCCTTCACAACCCGAACATAAAGGTATTGCATTTGCTCAACAAGGTCATAGGTGCTCGTGAGCTTATCGCCCGTGACCTTCCCTCCACCAAGGTGGGGTTTGGTCTCTTTAAGTGAAAAATCTTCCTGCGGAGGCCTATGCATTTTCTGGGATTTTTTCTCTCAAACAAACACTAAATCAAACTTTCTTTTTCCCACCTTTCAAGTTAAACCAATTTTAAAAAGCAAACAAAGATTTATCAAAACACACTTTCAGATCTCAGGCGTTATTACTCTATCACAAGAGCTTAAAACTAGCGAATGCAAAATAGAGTTAAATAAGGTAACGGACAAGTAATATTAAAAGCATAGCAAATAAAACGACAAGCCTTGAACTTGAAACGCTGAGCTAAGCAAAGCTAAGGTCCTAAATCTCTGGTACATAAAGAACCTTATTCAATAAAAAACTTATAAAACCCAAAATATTCATCCAACACCTCAGATCTGAAAGCTCAAACCTGCAAAATAGCATAAACAAACACAATAAATACACAGCCAAAGAAAAGATCATATATTTAAACAAAATTAAACCATTCTAAACACATACCATTTTTCAAAAACAGAAAGAAAAAAAGCAAAATCTTGAAGTAACTCATTCAAAATTTCATCTTTTCTAGCCTAAAGCAAACATTAACACTCAAGACAGATGCATTGAGTTTTTTAATTGTATAAAAAATACAATATATGGGAGTCCATCCTTTATCCGAGCCCGTCATATATAACGGGAGCTTCGTGTACGAAACTAAACAAAATTAGAGCTTTGGATGCAAAAGAACATGAACATTAAAGCTGAATGAAAACCCACTAAAAAAAATCAAAATTTTAACTTTTTTCTATATCAAAATCATATACATAATTACAGAGATGTAGACTGGGGGGCCATGAATATACCTTGAGGGTTCATGGATGCGTACAAAAATGAGGTTCTTGATAATGTTCGAAAGTGTGATAGCAACCAACCAATGGGTTTAATTTGTTACTTTTTTGGGATCAAAGTGGAGAAGAAAGCACGGCAGTAGTGGTGTCTAGAGAGAGAAAAAGTAAAAGAGTGTGTGTACTCTTTGTGTCTCACTGTGTGTGTATGTGTGTTGGTTTATCAATTGTTTATATAGAGGTAGAGAGAGAAAAAGGTGAAGAGAGGTGATGCTTATGATGTCTGCTGAGTATATTTGTTATGATCTCATATGAATATGCTGTGTGAGTATACACATAACACACACCAAGTGTGTTTTGTGTGTGTGTGTGTGTGATTTTGTTTTTTTTTATTTTTTGTTTCAGTGTGATTTTATATTTGTTGCGTGTGTGTTGTTTTGTCTGCAGGTTTTGTTTATTATTATTGTGGTTAATGTGGGTACTATTGTCTTGGCCACAGAACCCGGGTCACGCGTGTGAGGATTGGCGGTCAAGTCTACGCACGTGAAAATACCAAAATAGGTCCTTGTGGAAATATCTTTCTTAATGTTCCCACAGGACACAAAGAAAATAATCGTCACTAAAATATGAAATGGCGTAGTTCAACTTTTGCCTCTCTTGAAAGGGAAAAAAAATATATATTTCTTGATCCAAAGTTTGAAGAAACTTGATAGTTCGAGCTAAGTTACTTCTCAAATTACCTTATCTTTAATCCAAAAAATAGGTAACACAGTTATAGATTGAGTAATTAAAAATTATATAGCTCACAATTTCTTACTTGATTGGTGTTCAAATATTTCTAAATATTATTTAGTCTTTTATTCATTTAAGATTTTTTATCTTTCAGAATTGACTAACTCTAATTTTATTTGTAATGAATCACACAACGAAATGAATGGGAAGTTACCCTTTAATAATTTATATTTCAACTCCATTTTTAAGTTTTATTGCCTTTCCCAAAGTTTTATTTTTTATTTTTTATTTTTTGGAGAGTGAGGATGAAGTATATATATATTCCTAAACTGGATTTAGAGCAATTAATTAACGAGGGATACAAGAGTTATTAGACAACAAGACCTACAAACTTTTCTACCTTAGGCAATATAGTTTGGATATCACACTAACCTGATTCTAAATAAAGATGTGTTAGGTTTTATACAACGTGTTTTTATTTTGCTAAATCACTTTTGAAGTTTATATTTTAGCGGCTTTAGTTAACTATGTAAGATTCATACATCTTTTCAAGATAAATAGCCATCATAGGATAGCATGAATATAATGATAAAATATCTATAAAAACTATACACTAGTAATTATCAAATCAACCTTCGTATAATTGGACCTATCTGAAGTGGATATTATAGTTTAAAAAAGACTTTTTTTATCCTCTAAAAAGATGTGAATTATAAATTATTAGATTTGATCCTTTAAACTTATAGTCTTAAAATTTTAACTTCAACCAATGATACAAATGACTCAAAAAAACATAGAATAAAAATCCATCAATACAACAAAAATAAAGGATTCTATTTTATTTAGCAAAAAAAAAAGATTCTATTTTCTTTTTGTTTTGTTTATTTTGGAGGGGAGAATTCCTTAAGAACTGCCACTAAATATTTGTCTAGTGATATAATTTTTATGTTAAATTTAAGAAATTTCAAGATTGATTCTCGAAACACTAAACATCCTTTAAAAATTATATATAATTGGCTTAGCCCTCTATTTGATTAAAAAAATATATAAAAAAAGAATTTATTTGGGACTAATACGTCACAATTGTAATTTTAGGAAACCTAAAGGCCTCTTCTGAAATATTACATTCTCCAAAAGTGCTTGCTTTATTTGTTATGGTATTCTCTACAGTAGACAAACACACTCGTATTACTTTACACCAAAGCCATGTAGACGGTGTACACCCTTAGTAGTACCAAATCACAGTACTCCAGCACAGAGTGGTTTCCACGTGGCCACAACACTCATACTTGTGAGAATCGGGTGAAACCACGGGTGATAGTAGCTTACGTACCCAAGCAGGACAAAAGAGTTTGTATTGTGGCGTGTCTCTTTCACAGGTGTCAACGTCAGTGGTGAGATTACTCTTTTGCTTTACTATTGGACCCCACCTCGGTTCTGGTATTCTAAAACAGGTATGGAAGTATCCAAAGCAAACATCAAGGAAAAAAACAAGTGATATTCCATCATTCTTATTTATTTTAGATGAGTGGTTTAACAATAGTGTAATAATAAGGTTTTGTCGAATAATTTAATAGTCGAATTACACTAATTAGATTTCTATATGCAAGATACATCTAAGGAGTCCGAGTTACAAATGTTTGGCTTCACATAGGAAAAGAGTGTCATCAACAAACTGAAGGTGAGAGAAGTCTTGTTTTAGCATGAATCGATTCCCAAGCAGGGCAATCATCCAAACCGGTTGATCTGTTTCATGTGAAAATTCAAATCTTCATAAATGGAATAGTTCATCAAGTCACTAATATCTCGAGAGTTTGCTTTCCGATGAAAGCCCTTCCGCTTGCTAAGCTCAAAAAAGACACTTCCTTAAGTCAATGGTTCACAGTCATCAAAACTTAATTTTAACATTATAATGTTATGAAAAGATATTTACTTATGTTGGGTGATGAGAAGGGATTGGATCCGCACACAATGCTACGGTGTTAAGCGCAAGATTTAAGATTATGAATTGCTAATACAATTATGATGAAAATATATGAACAATTTACAATCATTGTAAAATATAAAATGCACAATTATTGTATTTTATTTATAATTTTATGATATTATGAGAAAACATTTACTTAGTAACGAAAGCATTTGTTACTATTGCTGGGCAGGATGTTGTATACTAGTTTTGGTTTTAGAATAGTCTTGGATAATAAAATTACACGTCTAATACTTGGGTAAATTTCACACTTAGTCCTTAGTGTTTAAATATTTTTTCAATATAATTTTTAATGTTTTAAAAAATTTATAGAGGTCCCTAATGTTTACAAAAGTTATTCAAAATAACTCCTATTGTTCAAACATAACCAATTTGGTCCTTATTATTTTTCAAAAAATTCAATTTAGTCCCTATTATTTCTTAAAAAAAATAAATTCAATCCATGCATGTTATCCTATTTGGGAACTAAATGAATTTTGTTAGAAAATAATAGGAACTAAATTGACTAGTTTTAAATAATAGGAACTATTTTGAATCACTTTATAATATTTGAGACTTCTATAAATTTTTTAAAATATTAAAAATTAACTTAAAAAAAATAACAAACAATGAGGACTAAGGGTGAAATTTACTCTGTAATAGTTTAACGGGAAGACTTCAAAATGTTTGATGTGCTGATCGTCTTTGTCTAATGACGTGTTCCTTCGTAACGTGTTCTTCAAGTGTAACGCGTGCTTACAGACTTGTGAGTACGATATTTGAATCAATCCAGAAAACAATGTGAAAAAGAAGCTATTAACTTATCATAGTTATTGTTGATTACTGATGATGAGGGGAGTCGACCAATTCGTAAGAAATACATGGTCGTCAATGGCTTCTCACACGACTTCATATCTCTCTCCATACCTTGTAGTTGTTATAAAATTGTGAATATTAGATCCGTCTATGTGTATCGAGAGTTGAATTAGTGTATTAATTAGTTAATTAATTTTGAATTGTAATAATATGTTATTTCTTTTAAATTCGATAAAGTCCTTCTTAATTAAGTTTATTACTAAAAAAAAGATAAAAGAGGGTAACGTATCTCTTTAGAATAATTAGTAGTTAACTCGCTTTGCATCTCTAGAAGTCAAAAAATAAAAATATATTAATGTATAGTAGTTATTTAAGAGGTAGGACATCTCTCAACAGACTATAAATATTAGTTTTCTCATTATTCAAAAGTAAGTCAGACACGTGCTCGATCAAGCACAAACACACCGCTTGTATTGGGTTCTACAAGCCCCTTTCTTAACTCTTACTTTTTTAACTTTTTCAACTTTTTCTTAGAAAAAAAGTGCCCAAGTGATCACATCTTCTTTTTTTACAATCACCTTATCTTAATTGAAATCAACAAAAAAAGTAAATGACTATCTAACTAAGCTAATCGTGACACGTGAAGAATAATTTTTTGTACATATATTATTTTCTGCAAATTTTAATCAAATAAACTTGGCCTTCACCATGGAAAGGATTGGTAATATATTGTGCTTGTTTACCTAAGTCAATTTTCAGTAAATTTCTTTCATGATGGCCATGGGCTCGTTGGCCCTAAGTGATCGTCAGTAAGCAATGCAAGGAAGTTGGCCCATTTGGGATATGGCAAGTGTCGTTAAAAATAGGAGAAAACTTAAAAATATCGGAGCCAATAGTGACTCGTGTTTTTTTTTTTTTTTTTCGCTTCACCATCATCTTTACTCGTTTCTAAGCATGATCCGAAAAACAGTAATGTGTTTTACTCCTATAATCTCAAATCTCTGTGATGGTATTCGGCAGAGCTTATTAAATGATCAGACGTGTTTGTAATCACTTAAGCTTTAATAGAACTCATAAATAACTTATTTGGAAGGAAGGACTGAAAATCATAATTTCTTTTTGGAATTGTATCTTTTGATTTATCGTAAAATAGACATGCTTTTTTCTTTGAGAACTAAAAAGTAAAATTAGAAAAATTATGTGTTTTTTTTTTTGTCGGTAAAAAATTATGTGTTAAAGTCTAATTCAATCATAGTTCGTACCATTTTGACAACTCTTAAATGAAAAAAAAAAGAATTGGAAAAATTATGTATTAAAGTCTAATTCAATCCTATTTCGTACCATTTTGACAACTCTTAAATTAAAAAAAAAAATCCAATAACATAACAAAAGAGACTACGTCCACAATACCGAAACTCAAAAGAATTGAAGGAAATTTACATGAGCTATGAAATATGTGATTTAATTCAATGCGACACTACTCACTAGTATTTGGCATTAGTAATCGTGTCCCAAAATGAGTAGTAATCTCGTCATTTTCGTATTAACAACGAGATATAATAGATCTCTAACTCGCTTTAACACCCTTATTATATATGGGGTAAATACCCAATTTAGTCCACTATCTTTAATGTTTGTCTTGATTTAGTCCATATCTTTTAAATTGTACCATTTTAGTCCATTATCTTGATCACTTGTCCCGATTTAGTCAATATATTTTAAAATGTTCCCTTTTAGTTCACTATCTTTATTATTATGTTCTATATTAGTCATCCACTATTTTTTTATCCCAAAAAAAAAAGACTAAATCAGGACAAACATTAAAGATAATGGACTAACGTGGACCATAATAATAAAGATAGTGGATTAAAATGGTACATTTTGAAATATATAGACTGAATCGGGATAAATAGTAAAGATAGTGGACTAAAAGTATACATTTTAAAAGATATAAATTAAATCGAGACAAATATTAAAGATAGTGGACTAAATTAGGTATTTTCCCTTATATATGGTTTGAACTTGTGTACCATGTGGCTTGCCTAGCAATTGCCAAAAGAAAGCTTAATTGTTGACGGACTTATTATTTCATTGTAAAAGAGAAAAAATTAAGAGAAATCAAATGATTTATTTTAAACAACAATCGTTGTGTATTTTATTTCACTTTCGCCTATATATGTTTTTCCGATATTGAACAAAATACACAAACATTTACTCAAATCTATGATTTTGCTGACTTAAAAGACACAAAATAAAATGAGAAGAATATATATATGTATATATATATATATATTTTGTCGGAAAATTAGAAGAATATTAAAAAATGTATTTTAGGAATTCACCCAAAATATAAACTAAAAAAAAAAAGAGAAAAATGAAAAGAAAAAACTTTGTTTGACTATTTACTTTCTTCCACTCTGATCCTGCCACGTACACAGCTCCCCTACACCCTCACGTAGAGGATACCCCCTCCATACTCCTCCCCTCTTCACTCTCCATCATCATTCATCACCACCCCCACAAAAGATCCCGCATTTCACCCACCCCCTCCCCCCCCCCCCCCCCCCCCCACACACACACACCGCCACCACCACCACCACCATGTCAGACTCACCAACTCCCGCCGACGTATCCTCACCGCGATCACCAGCGGCCCAGCCGAGCCCGAACCCATCGCCAAGCCCGAATCCGATCCCAAATCCAAATCCAAGTCCAATCTACATCCACCCGCGACGCGAGCCATTTGACTACGGCCTCCTCCCAATCCCCAAACTTATCTTCACAGACGGCACTCAAACCCTAGGCCCTATCAAAGACAAGCTCATCTCGCTCTCCATCGAGTCGAATCGCCGTGTTAACTCGCTAACCCTAGCCGAAACTCTCCAGATCTCGACCGACCAAGCTCGCCTCGTCCTCGAAACCATCGCCGCCGTCCTCCACGACGATTCCGATCCTCTCGTCTCCGCGAAGCCCTCCGAGATTGATGCCGTTGGCGTTAATGTGTTTGATTTGGTTGTGTTTTTGTATATTCAGAGCTATAAAAGGTTGCTTCCTAAAAGCCATAGGGATTCTGCCGCTGTTGCTGACGTTTGGCCTTCCACGTCAGCTTTTGACGGCTTCTTATCTGCCCTCTCGCCTTTGCAGGTGCGTAAATTTTCAGTTTTTCTGTTAAATTATAGTTCTATGTATGAATTGAATTTATAATTCGAAATGTAAATCGATCTTATTATTTTTAAAAACTTTTTTTTGCGTGTGTTAGTATTTTGTTCATCATAAATTGAAATGAATATGTATAGAGTGTTTTGTTACTCTAAAATGTGCTTATTGTATGCTTGATTCTGTTACATGTGTATATGTATACATATATGTTTTTGTGTGTCTTTACATATTGGTATCATACATATATATGCACATTAGAAAAGGCATCCCTATTCGTAAGTGTGCATACGTAAATGTATGTATATATAAATAAAGTATGTATATTTATGTTTGTACTTACGCATTGGTTATCATATATATCATCTGAAGCTATCTGTAAATAACTTCTATTGTAATAAGCTGTTGATTACAACATCCACGTATACGAGTTTATATTAGGTAACTGTGACTGGAAATTTGCTTATGGTGGGATTGTTTCTTTTACGTCCAGCTGGTGCGCAGTAACAGTAGGCGATTTGTGCCATCGCAATCTGATGAGGAGGCACATCAGTTGTCATACTTACAAAAGCATTTGGGGAACATTCTGTCTCTTTTAGCAGACCCCGTGGAAGGCGAAGCTGAAGGAGAAGGCGAAGATTCACTGGTTTGTAAATCTTATTTATGCTCTACTTTGTGATGACAGCAAAAAAGCTTCGTCTGTCTCATGTTTTGTGATAGGAAGGTCTGAACGAACTTGTGAGGAAGTTATCTTGTGCAATGCTCTCATTGAAATGCTAACTTTTACTTGTGTCAGGTGTTGTCAATGGAGAAATTTAGGCACCTTTCATTTTTGATTTACTTCGGTGAGAAGGGCTCTGAGAGAACACCCTTGAGCCAGAATGCTCCATTTTTCGCAAATTCAGATCCTGACATGCCTGCTGTTCCTGTTCCTGCGGCTCAAGTTCATGAATGGCTTCTTCAAAATATAGCCTCTGCCTTGGAACACATAACTGAGAGAGCTGCTGCGAGAGAAAATGGGCCAAGCAGTGCCTCTGATCCGGATGTTCCAATGGCTGATGTGGGTGCAAGTTCAACAAAAGCTTCAACCAGTGCTAGAGGTTCAAGTTTCATTGAAGGCATCTCTAAATCATCGTACGTAAAGCAAGCATCCGATCTTAAAGGCTCCTCCATAAAAGTAAGTTTGGTCTTTTTCAGAATGATTCTGTTTGAATGTAATCATGAGGTTTAATTGAGAAAAAAAAAAAAGAAAAGAAAGAAAGAGGCCTTGTCTTTTTCACTCAGCGTTTAACTTTTGATGGTCCGATCTAATCTATGTAAGAATTCAACCATTTCCTTTTCTTTTTTCAGGTTGTGAATTGCCATGAATCAGTAATCTATATTTTAGCACCTTTAAGATATGCAACAATCTATGGGTGCTCCGATGCAACAATTGTTCTTGGGGCTGTTGGCAAGGTAATAAGATGTAGGAAGACCATCTTTCCCAAGTCAAATTGTAATATTATTTCGATTGTCAAGAATTTATTCTTGGGGATGACATAAGCAATCTGGGACTTCTTCTTTCCTCTCGGTGCTTTATTGGTATATATCTTGTGTTTCCTCAGAGGGTTAGATGTGGAAATGCACAATAAACTATAGATAACTGATGTTTATATCTCTGTGAAGCCATCAAACAGAAGAAAGCGCTTTCAGCTCCCTCTACATGGTTGATGTAGTTGTACAGTTAGTAAAGGAAATGTCAGGTCTACCAGTTCGAAACTTGTGATAAGAAATATGAAAATTGATGTGTCAAGACTGTGGTCACTATAATATGACGTGTGTGATCTAGAATACATGGTAGCATGGTTTTTCTTTTCCTTAATCATTAATGTTGAGTATAACATACTTGTGATTTATTTACATTGTAAATAAATCTTTAAAATATGTTTTACTTTTTTGTTGTCTTCGACAGGCTGTTAGAGTTGAACACTGTGAACGTGTTCATGTAATTGCAGCTGCAAAACGAATTTGTATTGTCAATTGTCGTGAATGTCTATTCTTTTTGGGAGTTAACCAGCAACCTCTTATTGTCGGTGATAACCACAAGTTACAGGTGAGTGTTTCACTAATCTTTAACTGCTTGCAGTAAAGCATGTCTTTTGACTGCAATTTGTTGTCGTCAATTAATACCATTAGGTGTTGAACTTCCTTTGTTGTCGTCAATTAATACCATTAGGTGTTGAACTTCCTTGTGAAATAGTTATGCTATCTGATTCATTGAGATCGTTAAACATTGATCTAGTCTTTCTATTTTGCTCAGCTTATAAAATTATGAAGGTTATTATGACTTAATGATGTGGTGGTCTTCTGCCTAGTGTCATTTAATGTTACAAGTACATTTATGTTTGCTCTTGTATAAAAGAATTGCAATCGCAAGGTAAAAGAATTTGGGTCCTTAAATGGGCTTCTACTCTTTCCATTTTTTCTCTTTCTTTTTCCTAAAGATCAAGGGAGTTTGAAGCCACTGTATATTTGGATTATGGTTGAGTGCTCAAGCATCTCTATGTTTTTGCAACTCCTTTTCTTGTTCAAATATTTTGTGGTGGTTCATGCTAAAATGCTTAGGTTTAGCCAGACATACCCTCGAAGTAGGAAGAATGGGAAGGTGTGAGTGTATATAGCCACTTTATGTATGAGTGTGTATATAGCCACTTTATGATATACACTTGATTTTATTTATTTGCACAGCTGGGATATGTTTATTTGTCAATTTCTCTAAATTGCTGTGCTGACTTTAAGACTTCCTAGTCGGTGCTGATATTCATTTTATAATTTTGCATTTACTGACTGATCTCCTAAATTTCTCATGATATTTGAGGGCTTATAGCTTTCTGGTCTTGCTGTCAATTTCTTTTGATAAAGTTGTTGGATTATTGTTTCAAATTTAAGATATAGTTGGCTTTCGAAATTTCCTCATCTTTTTCGTTGGTTATTTCATCAGGTTGCTCCCTACAATACATTTTACTCGCAACTGGAGGAGCACATGAATCAAGTTGGAATTGATCCTAACATCAACAGATGGGATGAACCTGTTGCACTTGGAGTGGTTGATCCACATGATTCATTATCTCATCCTGCCGGCGTCTCTGATGTTCAAACCGAGTCTGCTGCCAAATTAGACCCTGATCAGTTCACTAATTTCTTGGTATGCTAGTTATTTTCGTAGAAAACCTGGGAATTTTGTTGTTTAGAATTCTCGTTGCCTTTTGTAGTGTAATTTACATTTCTTCATTTGTGTTCCATTAGTTGACAAGTATCAAGGCCCTAGACTCTGGTTTTAACTTGTGAGAGACTTGGCACAAATTCCATTCCCTCCTTTATTAAGCATTGTTTTATTGAAATTTCTTGTGGTCTACCAATCTCTTATCTTTTTTTTTTTTCGAGAAATAATCTCTGTATCTTTTCTTATTTGATCCCCTTTGCGTTTTAACATAAGCATCTTTACTGTCTGCAGATTCCAAACTGGTTTGACAGTGAACACTCTGGTTCTACAAAAGACAATCCATTCCCTTTACCAGATTCTTACATGGCATCTCAGCAGAGAAATGTATGCGAAGATTGAAATAAATATGTTGTCTTCTTCCTTCATTCCTTTTAGCCTAATCTGTTTGATGAATAATGCTTATATCTTTATTTTCAGCACAAGAACTTGGAGGAGGTTAAGCAAATATTAAGAGAAACTCAACTTGAAGATAATCGGAAACGGGAATTAGCAAGTGCGCTCCATATGTGCTTCAAAGACTGGCTATATGGTAATGTTAATTCTTTTCACCTATGTGAACAAGATGATCAACAAGTTTTGCATTTAAGCTGACTTCAAGCCGTTTTGTCATGCAGTTCTTAAAATTGTTGTTCAACTCTTCCTTTCACTTGAATGGCTGCCTCTAACGTGCTGTTTCAACTTGTTAATATCATAAGAGGATTTCACCATTTATTGCAGAAATTGATTTTTCCTCTTAGGTTATTGCATTTGTTGCAGTGGTTTAACAAGCAATTAGACTACATTGTTCAGGAGTTATCTCTTTGGTGTTTTCAATGCTGAGATGTAAATTGCAGTCCCTCATTCCTTCCTTTTTCCCCTCCCTCAGAAACAAGAAGGAAAGAATTGAAAGAAACGACTCTTTTCCCAAATGAGTATCATGTCAGGCGGGAACCTTTTTCTTAATCCAACCTTTTCTTTATTCAACTGTTCAATTAGTGATTAGGAACTGATTCTTTTTTGTAATTATTCAATTATAGGCCGCTCAATAAACTTGCTAATTTAATTAATTCTCTTAATGACTGCTCCTCGCTGCCTGATACTGTTAATCAAACTCTTCTTGTTTGATCTATTCTGATTTCTTGGACAATGCAACTTTAATATGTAAGAAGTGTCTGCCATATGATAAGTGATAAGTTTGGAAGCTTGTCATTTGTTTTGGCATCAATCATTTTCATGCAACCATACTCGTTCGTGGCTCTCAATGTGTTCGTGGCAGAAATTTATACGACAATATTGTCTTTCTCAAGAAGATGAAAATATTATTTTAATGAAATTCTCCTTTATTTCGCATTTTGTTGCTGTGGTATACTAAGCTTGTATAGTTAGTTAGGATTTTGGTTGATTATCTAAATAACACTCTCTTATACATTTTTGACAGCCTCAGGGAACATCCGGCAGCTTTATTGTCAAGGAGATTAAAATTGGGCATTGATGTCGTGTCGTGGCAACAGCCATGAATAAATCACAGAGAGCTGAACTTTCTGTTTCCTTAAGAGTTGAACAGCGCAAGGCCTCTTGCCATTTTCTTCGGTGCTGGAGGCAGCAATTAACCGTCGCAATCAGATAACACACTTGCTTTCTTGTCATAATTCCTTTTTAGTGAATGAACTGCTTTGTAATATTTTGTTATGCTAGCTTATGTTGTTGTTGCGAGAGCCAAGTGCAGCATTTCCTTGGGTCGTTGAACACTTTTGAGATCTGTTTCGACATGGTATTACCCCCCGAACTCCCTGTTAGATGTTGGAGCCTGTTGCCTGTATGTAACATAATATAGGAAATTGTTTGAGCGAAGATTCGAAAAACTAAGTAGGATTGAGTACAGCCTGTGATTTGGTGAATATAGAGATTTCCCAAGCAATCCTATAAATGCTCATAAATATGCTTTTTGGCGTATGAACTAGGTAAGGTCATTGATGAACCTTTGTGTTCTGTTCAAGTTACATGCTGTTCATTTCAGTGCCAATATGCAGATTATTCTGTGTCTAATTATCAGAAAAATTTTAAAGCTATCTGTGTAGCACTTTTGAAAAAAGAGATTTGAAAAGATTTCACGCAATTCACAGGGTTCAACAAGCGATTGCTTCAATCAATACTTGCCAGTTCGGCTTCTTGGCTGGTTCCTAAGACTTCAGGGTCCCTTATTAGTGTTTTGAGCTAAACAAAGTCCCCTTTATGAATGTTCTGAGCTAAATCAACTAGACGATTGAAACTATAGGAAATTGCTTGAAAACGACAACTAAAGTTCGAGGGTTCATAAAAGTGTGAGCTTCACTACAAAATTGCATATGTCAATGATCATGTAATGGCCGTTTGTTTATAAGGTTTTTGTGAAATTGTATGCAGTCTGAAAATTTCAATTTTGATCTCTTATCGTTATAAAATTAGGAGATATTAAATGAAACGACTGTTTGTTGATAAGGATTTTGAAATTATATAAACGTCTCAGAATTAGAATTTGGATCTCTTATGGTGTTATAAAATTAGAAGACATTAAATGAGACCGATGATAGTGGTGAACTATCTACATTTCATCATAACCGCATGCACTCAAGAGTCCCCGAAATCAAATCTTGCTGCAGCAGCATGTTGCAATCATAGCAAGTAATTCAACCTGGCAAGAGTTCAGAGACTGGAAAAATGGCAAAGCATGTTTATTTAGAATTATCATCTTCTCAGGATCTGACAATGGAAAAAAGAGGGTTTAAAACCACGAACGATAACCCAGCAGTGCTGTGTTAAAAAAGAACATAAAGAACAAGTAGGAAAAAAGTATTGATGCTGCCACTTATGTGCCAACAGCTCTCTAACTAAGTAAGCAGCAACAGAAGATTCACTCCTTTTCTTGGTGGTGTATGGATAATACTCCTTGCAATTGTCGATCCTTGTCGTCTGACCTCCAGCATCAATCACAGCTGAAGTGACTGCAAGTCCTGTTCCTGCAGATATTGCTGATGAAATACTCCTCCCTGCTAAAGTTTCCTAACCAGGATATCAGCAACCATTTTTAAGTACTTTTGCCGCTTATGAAAGCAAAAATTTCAGGTTCAGACTACAAACTCACGGAGGAAAATCTCAAAAATGGAGAAAAACTCGAATGAACTGCATTCGGCATATGCTTTAGGTGACACCTACATAAACATATGCAACAGCAGTTCATTTCAATTCGTGCTGCTTAGGAAACGCCACATCATAGTTGCAGTTTTAAATGCAGGGTAGGTTAGAAACATATATGTCACATCACCTTTGTAACCCAAAATAGTGGCACCAGCAACGACTCCACCAACAGCTCCATTTATAAAGTCTCTTTTCATCCTATAATTCTGTAACAATTGCTCCAAACCAATGTAAACTCCACCAATGGCAGCAAAGGTGGCCCCATACTTACCTATCATTTTCAATGTCCGAAGCAGACCAGGAAGCGCAACACTTCTCTCAACTCAAGGCACATCATACCAACTAGCAACAATGGTACCCCAAATAGTACCCGCAACAAGACCTGTTGTTGCACCCTTGACTGTTTTCATCATCGGAGTATCATCATCTTCTAAATGTCTAAGCTCTGAAGGATCCATTTCTATGTTCTCACTGCAAAAAAATTGTGATCCAATCATCAATCTGAAAATTACAAAAAGGAAGGCGCCAACAGTATATGACAATGAAAGTAGACAATTAAATTTATGCCAATTCTTTTGCCTTGCTTGATGAAGTAACCTACAGCAATCAATGATTATGACATTACAGAGTACCGGCATATTAAAGCAACTTTTTTAGTTATCTTATTATTTATTTAACGTCTTTGGTAGTTTCCTAGTTATGGTCATAGTAGATACTAAAGTTTCTGGCTTATTACTAGGTGAGAAAGTCTAAAGCATCAAAATTACAGTGTCAAATGGAAAATCAAGAGCACAAATACTAGCTACAACTATATCCTTTTCGTGAAAACGAAGAGCTTTACCCTCGGAGTTGGGGAAGGGGATTTTCATCACAAGACTTTTGAGTTTACTGCTAGATCTTGACGGCTAAACCAGGTCCAAGACCTTTGGTTCCATGCTAAAAATACATTGCGAAACTGGTCCCCGAAAAATGCCATATATTAGCACTTCTTCCGGGCACCACGCTTACCAGATTGAAATTCTAGACTAGCTGGTACAGTAAATGTGGATTTAGTATCTAAATCTTATCGTGCTTTTTACTCATTCTTATTTGTTAAGCTGAAAAATGCCAAATACATAGTTTCAAGGCCAAAAACACAAACAGTGCGAACTAAATAATCAGACGTTTAATGTATTCAAATATAGTTTCAAGGCCAAAAACACGAATAGCGCAAACTAAATAATAAAATGTTTAATGTATTCAAATATGAGATACATAAATACATACATACCCACAGAAATACATAAAATTACCCCATGATTATGCAATAAGCTTATACAATACTCTTCATGTACAAAACAAATTTAACCTTTAATAGGCCAAATTTTCCAAAAAAAAAACCTTATCTAACACCTCAATTAGATGCACAAAAATTAAAAACCAATAAAAAAAGCGCAAAATGAAATCAAATCTCTAAACATCACACACACACACACACACACATATATATATTTGAGACGTGTATCCACTGGTGGAGGCACATGCAGCCCCACTGATTCATAAAAATCGTTAAAATTTTTATATATATTTTTTAAAAAAGTTAAATATCTATGTATTTTTAATTAAAAAAAATTAATTAGTTCTCATTGAAAAATAAAAGTACTTGTATAGTTCAAAAATTATGAATTTTAACCCTTACTGGCCCATAAAAACGTTAAAATTTTTATATATTTTTTGAAAAAAAATTAAATATCTATGTATTTTTAGTTAAAAAAAATTAATTAACCCCCACTAAAAAATAAAAGTACTCGTATAATTTAAAAATTATGAATTTTAGCCCTCACTGGCCCATAAAAACCTTAAAATTTCTATGTATTTTTAGTTAAAAAAATTAATTAACTCCACTGAAAAAAAAAATACTCGTATAATTCAAAAATTATAAATTTTAGCCCCCACTGACAAGAAAACCTGGCTCCGCCCCTGCGTGTATCTACACAGAGATTAATCCAAAAACAAAGTAATTGAGCTAATATTAGGGGTCATAGTCGAAAGTGAGCATTTTTTAACCAAATATTATCCATTGATACATTGATACATACATATATATTACATATATATACACATACACACACACATTACATACATACATTACATATTTACACACACACACACATATACACATGTGCGCATTGGTCTATATATATATATAAGAATATAAATTAGAGAGAGAAAGAGAGCTTACGAGTGGTAAATGATCGCTGATCCGCGAGAGAGATGAGATGAGATGAGCAGGGGTGTTATTTTTTTATTATTTTTTATTTTTTCTTACAGTTATTTTTCTCTCTACACTGAAATGGTCACTGTGGTTCAAGAATTAGGATCCGGATTTTTTTAACAGAATCTAATTGGGCTTATTCTATCCAAGCTCAATGAAACCGCCCAGAAACTAACTATTCGTATCAAAGATAGTTTCAATTCCTAGGCCCAACTCATTATTATGTTTCCCAAAGCCCATTCCAAACGTTTAACAGTCCTCCATGGCGTACGTTAGCACATAGTAACAAATATGCACACACGTGTATATGTATGTGTACAATTTTCTTAGAAAATTGAAGTAAACAAATACAACAAAAACAAAAAAAAAAAAGGAAAAATGCAGAATCAGGATGATATCCGTAACCTCCCCATCGACATCGCTTTCGCTCGTCTCGGAGGTAACAAAATTTGATTGAGAAAAATGATTCAAATGTGTGTATTTATGTGCATTTTTTTGTAATTTCTTGTTGGATAATTGATTTTTATGTGTATATATATATGTTATTTTTTTATTAAATTTTGAATTTTGATTTTGTTGAAGAATGGCTGGTTGATCGGAGGAGAATTCCGGCGGATTGGAGGAGGCGGTTGGCGGCGGTGAGAGCGAAGATTTCAACGGCGTTTGCTTCGCTGCCGAAAGACATACATCCTTACTTCCAAACCCTAGACCCTGAAGGTTTTTGTTTTTTCAATTTTTATTTATTTATGTAAAAGAACAGTGAATTAGAAAAATCTCATCATGAATTTTAGTTATGTGTAAATAAATAAATGTATTTCAATTTCCTAGCTGAATAAATTAATTACTAAACACATGTAATTTTGGAAAAAAACAGAGTACTAGACTTTAATTTTTAGTGTGTTGTTCTGAGCTTACCTTGTGAGATAAGACTGAGTTTGGTTTTGCTTTTGAGCTTGTTTAAATTTTTAATAGTTAAGGGCGTAAGTAATGTTTTTTCCAATAGTAATATCAATGTTTAGTTGAGCTTAAGTGTAAATTGCGTTGAGTAGCTGCATTTTGTGTTCGAAATAGGGGCATAAGATTTTGTTTTAATGGCTTGTGTTCTTTTGATTTATATTACTAATTTACTATGCAGTCATGATAATAAATTTTGTCAATCATATTTTTGATATGTTGATTTATGTTTATTTTAGGAATTGATTACTTGGAAGCCAAGAGAATATATGAAATTCTTTTGAAGACCACTCCAGAAAGCCGTAATATATTTGGCCGGCTTTCAGGTGCTGCTGTAAGATCCACGAAATAGCCTCTCCTATCCTCTGTGTGTGTGTGTGTGCACATGTGTGATGTTCGTGTCTGTGGGTGTGCTTTTGCCTGCACATGTTAAAGTCTTTTTTCTTTTATGATGTATATTGAGTTTTATCTTCTGACAGGGGGTGTGGGAGGCGATTGTTCATGCTTTTGAGAAGGATTATATTTTCCTGGGCGAGGCTGCTCAGATTATGGTCCAAAATGTTAGTTATGAAATGTAAGATACTGTTATGACTAGTTGAGGAAAGACGTGTGCACAACAATTTCTTTCTTTATAAGTTTTGTTTAACACTCTCATTGTTGTTACTGAGGCTTCTTATTTCTATTTGAAGCCCATATCAGAAAAAGCAGGTTCAAAAGACTCAGCAACAACTTGCTGAATTGGAGCGCAAGGAAGCTGATATCAAGAGAAATGCAGCTCTTTCAGCAGCTAAGTATGCAGAGGCTTGTCAGGAACTAGGATTGCAGGTTATGCTTTTGGGTAATCGGTTAATCATTAGTACCGTTTTGTGTACATGAAGAAACTCATTTATCTGTTCATTTTTGTGCTCTGCAGGGAGTAAATGTGAGGACAGAACTGTTAGAAGCTGCAACAAAATCTCTTCCAAGCACATTTAGCAGGATTTTGGAAGTGTTGAATGGTGATTCCATGTCAAGCGCGATCGAGTTTTATGCGAACTTTGTAAGAGATGTTCACGCAGAAAAAGATGTAAGGCCTTATAAAAATTGCAAACTTTTCTCATTAAGTTCTGCCAAAACATGGTGGCCACGTTCAGCATGTAGATTGAGATTTTAATTAGCATGATATGCATGTTAATTTTCTTTGTTTGTTATGGATGCAGTCAACTCCTTGTGTTGTGTTACCAAATTTGAGGATTGCCCGAGAAAAACCCCCATCAGTCGGCGTTATTGTCAGCTCAGAAGTCCTGAATTCTGCAGATGCAGAATCACACAATAATGAATTAACAGACAAGACCATGGAGATGAATGTTGCAGCTGATATAGATTGGGATATTACTTTGGACAGCTCTCAGATTGATTGGGATATTGGTACTGTGGAAGAAACAGAAGAAAATGGCAACGGATTGGGTCCTTACGAGATTGTTAATGCCAGCGATATTTCACCAAATTCTCCTGGTGTGGAACCTCAAGAGACCTTGCTGAATAAAGAGGAACCCTCGGTCCAAGAGGTCTCTGTTTCTGACAACTCGTGGGATATCAGTGTTGAGAATCCTCATGTAGATGAGATTAAGGAAGCTGGTTTGTCAAGTTCAGTTACAGAGCCTCATCCAGTCATTCTGAATGAGTCTACTGAAGATCGAGAAGCCATTCATGAAAGGAGTTTGCTTCTGGATACAGAATATAGGAATAAGATTCTTGATGATTTATTCGAGGTCTATCACCACTTCTTTCGTTGAATTAGCCTCAAATGCTTCCTTAGTTTTCTTTACTGAACTGAACAACATTTATAATCAGCTTGCTCCTTTTGACTTTTTTTAATCTGATCTTAGACTTGGCATTCCATCACAGGTTAAAGCATTTTTGAACCAGCGGTTCATTGAATTAACAAATCAAGAAACTTTGTCCTTGCAACATCAAGTTCAGGCAGTTGCTCCATATGTCTTGCAGCAATATACTTCTGATTCAATTCAGACAATGCTCTCTGATGTGTCCTTGCCCATCTCATTGCTAACAAATAGGAAAACACGGGACATGATCATGATACTCAACTCGAAAAGGTAGTTATATCTTACCACTTTTGGATACACACATACTTGGTTCCCTTTTTGATACACATATACTTGGTTCCCGTTACATTTAGCTTACCGCTGCCTACAGTTTGATGCTGACGGCTCCTTGTATTCATGAAAGGAAAAAATAAAGAAGCATAGAGCTTAGTCTAATTCCCCTCTGTCACTCAATCTATATTCATGATACTTTTGAAGCATCGCTTTATTATTTGAAACATCAGTCATTTTCTATGGTATCAGTCATACACCCAGGGCTAGCAGTTGCAACTTCCCCCTGAATGTTCATTTTTTTATGTAATTTTATGACATCTCGTGTCACCTGTTAGTCTTCGGAAAATTTATAGCTCGGGCTTCAAATAACAGCTACTTTTTGCTGAAGGCCTCATGGCCTATATTGGCTACAATTTTCTCTCTGTCCTTTCTCTCACTTCTGGTTGTATATTAACTGGTTGTATATTAAGTAGCTATATTATGTAGAGACCGGGTGTTTTATTTTCTTGAATTCTGACAGTAGTGTGTATCTGAACTTCAGATTTTTGGATAGACTTGTAAGGACATTGGAGGAAAAGAAGCACCATGAAGTTAAATTAAAGGAGGGATTGAAAGACTTGTCTATCAAACGCATGGAGCTGCAGAACTCATTATCTTCATCATGGCCGAAACAGGTGATTGTCATCTTCTCTGTCACTTGATAGAAGAAAGTTATATCTTTCAAATAATACTGCGTTGCTGAGTATAAATGTGGATCACAGAAATCTCCTTTATGCGTAAGTGTATGCGCTACTTGAACTTTTCAACTTGCTATTGGTGAATCAGAGAGATGGATTTTTTCTACTAATATTTAAGTTTCATAAAGCTATTGGTACGTAGGAAAGGGCTTCTGTAATACCTTTTATCTTCATGTTTAACCTAAGCTCTGCTATTAAGGTTACTATGTATATATCTAACTGTCCAATTTGGTCCTTTATAGAACCTGTTTGGCTGTTTTCCAGCAACGTATATGGACGGTAGTTAAATCTCTCAAGAAGTCGGTGCAAAATGAAATTGTACTTTAACTAGCGAATGAAAACACTTTCTACTCTCCCTACTTGTTTATTGAGTCGTTGGATTCATATCTGAAAGTGTTTGCTGCTTTTGACACAGGAAGCGGCTCTCAGAAAAACCCGAGAGGTGAAGAAACTTTGCGAGGATACACTTTCATCGATGTTTGATGGAAGGCCTGTCAACATCATTGGAGAGATAAATTCATTGCTAAGTAGCAGTGTCGGTGCGTAAAACTTTTGAACTAATTGTCGTCTCACATTCCTGTCTTGTTAGTAGTCATGTTAGAGAAATAATAGATCTATACAGTTGCTACTTGTGATATTTGCAAAGCTAGAGATTAGACTTCCTTTAACTGAGATTGAAAGTTTCTCAAAATTGAATGACCTGTTAATGTTATGCACTGTTAACTTTTTTGAATTTCGTGGGTATTCGGATTCGGGTTTTGCTTGCTATTTTGATGGGGTCCTAAAGGTGACAGTCGGGTAAACATTTTACCCGATAACCCGGAGAGGAAGAACAACTATTACTTAGATCAGAAGGAAAAAAAAAAAAAAACTTCGTCTAAATAAACATGGATCATTCTCAGTATTAAATTGACCGATTGATTTACTACACTTCAAGCACTACAAGCACCTTAAAAATCAGATATGCGTATGAAGCAGATCAATGCTACTATTTTAAGAGTGGATTTGAAAACCTGGAAAATTAATGCTGCTAGATCCCTGTTAAAAGATTGTTGTGCCTCAATCTCTCAAATCTATTGAGAAGGAAATTAGTTCGTTGACTTGCCTGCAAATATGAGAGTTAATGCTGATGGTCCTCAAACCTTCGAATCTGTCAGACATCTTTCAAAACTAAGAGGATTGTTGCGAATTGATAAGTTCGGTCTTCCTCAATTTAGGTTCTCTTAGGATTTGACTTGGTAGAGCTGCTTCTGGCCCCACTTGGCTTTCTTCAAAAATTTTGTGCATTGCTCTTTTGGTTAGGCTCTTTTTGTAATAGGAGATAGTTTGTATCTCTTTTAGAGTAGTTTGGCCGATGTGGCAGGTAAGTCCCTCATTCGCTAGTGGAGGTACGGTTTTATGCCTCCCTTCACCTTTGTATTTTTTTCTGAGCATTTAATAAAAACTCGGAGGGAAGTCCCCCTCCTTCTAAAAAAAATAATAAATAAATAAAAAAAACCTGGAAAATCCACTTCTTGAGAATTTAACTGCTAGTCGGTGAAGTATTAACATGTTTATAATATGTTGGTGGTTGAGATGAATGTGTGCCGAAATTGGGAATGACAAGACTAAATGAAGTAATATAAGAATAATGTTAGGGTGACTCCAATTGAGAGTAAGATGCTTTTGAAATGGCTAGGTGATGTTACGAGACAACTTTTGAAACTATTTTTTAAAAGAAGTGAAAATTTGAGAGTAGTATATCGTAAGAAGAGCAGAGACGACCTCCTAAGATAAGATTGACAAAGACACTCAAATAAGAATGTAAATTGAGTTGATGCCATCAATCATTTAAAGCACTACACTACATGTTATTTTCATTCTGTTTCTGTAAGTGATCAACGCATGATATTACAAGATTATGCCGCCTACAAAAAGAGAACTACCCTTATCATCTGGAACGCTTTGTATGAGAAGTACAAGCAAGGAAGAATATACATTCAGCCTGATGCAAAATCAGATAGAGTAGTAGCTAAGTGTTGGTGAGCCAAAGAAGCCGGTGTTGGTGGAACGGAAAGATCTGTCAAACAAGTCAGCCTCCGCGCCATCTGCTGCTCCTTTCACTAGTCCTGGTCTCTGTTGCAGACTCGCGAGAGACTCCACGATTTCAGACATTGGGGGGCGGAACTCCTTCTCAGGCTGCACATATCCGGACGAGAAGAACAGGCACATCATCACTTATCAATCAGGTAAATGCATTTGCAGCAAGTTAAGGTACACATGTCTATTTGACGAGGTGACTTCACAAAGATCTTCAGGTCGGCAAAAATTCATTAACGATGTAGTCAATATGAAATAATTAAAGAATCTGAAAATCTTCTGATTCGAAAATCATATCAGAGCTGATAAGATTCAGCAAACAAGCACTTTTTAGTGCTTTTCAGATGGAGAAGCCTGCAATGCAAAAACTCTCAACCATGCAGTTGCTTAGACCAAGAAAGAACAATCAATACCGAGGAAAATGCCCCGGTGGGGGAGGGAGGCGGCTGGAAGAGAACTTTTCTTTATGTTTTTCTTGACATCGTGCTGCATATGAAGGTTGAGAGCTAAGAGGAGTTGGATGGAGACACGATGAGATAACATTGGAGATGACTCTTATGTTGTTAGATATATAGCCAACCCTATCTAGTAGAATAATGCTTGATTTGGTTTATTGTGCTACATATGAGTGAACGAACATATTTAATGTGCATGCTAATACCTGAATACAAAGAGACACAATGTCAGCAAAACGTGAAAGAGCCTTGGAGGTTATCGTTCTTTTAACAGCTGCATCAACCATCTCTATCAAAGATTCATTGTCATGAAGCCTGGAAGACGCCCATTTCACCAGAGATCGCCCTTCTCTTGGTCTTGAGCTGTTTCCAGTAAAAGAAAGACTTAATCAGGAACCCGAAAATGACATTGCCACAATAAAATTTTGAAAAATATAAATATATACGAAGATTATAAACCTGTCGAAAGGCTTCCTCCCCGTTAAAAGCTCTAAAAGCAACACTCCGAAAGCATATATATCAGCCTTTGTGTTATTGGTTCCGGGTTGGATTTGATCAGGTGCAATGTAGCCACTATCAGCAATTGCCATTTCAGAAGCCTGATTTCATCAACAAATCAGTCAAGCACTCCGGATACTGGTGCTAATTATGAGGAGAACTCTGAAATGATTGTAACCTAGCTTTTAGGTGTCATGCTAAAAAACGATAGCCGGTCCAACATTCAGGAAATAAGCGTTTTACACCATTTTCTCTAACCCAAGAGGCTAATAAGACCGGTATTACTTATTTATCCAACTTTTAGGCCTCATGAGCTCATATATGAGCCGTAGCTGAAGGAGAAAGACTCATGATAGCTTATAGCTGCAATGTAATATGCTTCTCAGTTGCAGCAGAAAACAAAATCTTGTATGTACCTTAAGTTTGACATTGTTGCTGGTTAGGGGTCTCAAGATAGCAAGTCCACAATCACAAATACAAGGCATAAAATCTTCATTAAGTAAGATGTTGGCAGCCTTCAAGTTGCAATGTGTCACCGGTGGCATGCAGGAGTGCAAGTAACTAAATGGTTCACAGATAACAGAGTAATTAAGGCCATGTATCAATCTCCAACAGTCCTGAAAGGCAAATAGCAGCACCATGTAAAATACTTACTCTAGAGCCCGAGCCACGCCAAGAGCGATTCGGAGACGAAGGCCCCAGGAGAGTGGCTTGTATGCAGCACAGTGTAAGGCATCATCAAGAGTCAGACTCCTGATATACTCATACACAAGGAGATGTTGGCCATGCTCCACACAGTAGCCAAGAAGTCTAACAATGTTTGGGTGCCTCAATCTCGATACATTCCGAATCACATCTAAGACTTGATCTTCTTCACTTAGAGACAGTGGTACCATAATGATGTTCTTCACGGCCAAAATCTTGCAAAAGAAATACAAAGATATGAGGAACTTCCATTATTTTACCTTTTTATTGATTTTTTCAACTTAGAAAATTTAGTTAAAGGTCTGTACTTGTCCATCTGGGAATTCTGCTCTGTAAACAGTTCCAAGGGACCCCTCTCCCAGAAGGTTTTGTTCACTGAAGCTATTAGTCGCTAATTGAAGTTCTGCTACTGTATAGAGCTTGGAACTTATTGGAATGTTGCACTTGCTAGAGAAACTTTTCCTCTTAGACACTTTCATAGTTCTCGTACGGACAGGTGGCAGGTGCCATTGGTTCATCACTGAAGGAGAATTAAGCGATGATAGATGTCGGCTACCCTCTAAAGCTGAAGAAGAATAATCTGTAACCAATGCAAAAATTTGAAAAGAAAAAAAAAACAAAGGAGTAAATGAGGCTGTCTTTTTACATGAAAGAAACTAACAGCATGAGATTTAAGCAGCTTAGTGGAATGCCTATACATCAACAACTACAAACTATGAACATGATCTGTAAGGCTTGTCATGGCACCTCAGTATCTGAGAACCTGATTCTTTTTTAAGGGAATTTACAAAATACACAGAAAACAATGGTCATTGGATGCAAACTACTTTGATTCATGTTATTGTCTGCCGATTGACAGAAATGCCAGCCAAATGATGTATTAAAGTAACCCTTAGTAAAAGAATGAAGAGACGTTCAAGAATAAGTAAATCAAGGACAGATAACAAGAAAAACTGTGATACTTTTAATATATACTACTGTAAGCACTTCTAACTTAATTTCCTTAACATAGAGGTCAAAGACTGGAAAATTAATATTAAGTAGCATCCTTAATAATGGAATATCGGTAATGATAGAATTTTACCTCCAGCTGTACTGAGTGGTAAAGAGTGCCTTGGACCTTCATTATTCTCCAAGCTTCTGTGAAGTTGCTTTCGAGATCGACGAATTCTAATCAGGATAAAAAGCGCCAAACAGGTTGCCAACAGAAGGCCACCAACTATACAAACTATTCGTCCAGCACCTAGTCCCTTTTTCTTGTGCCTGCCTTCATTGTGAGAGGGATAGCTCTTGATGGCATTTGATTCTGTAGTTGGTGGACTAGTGATATTCTGTTCATTGGGCACAACGTCGAATGGAAAAGTCCATGGTGGATAGTTTGCTCTGATGTCAAACCTATTTCCCCCAATCCTGAACACATATGAGAGTCAAAGAAGTGAAATGTTGAGTAGAGGATGAAAACAAAAGAAAATACAGTGGTTATTTTCCACGGCTTACCATAAGTTTTTTATATTCTGAAATTTCTCTGGAATAACACCGCTAAAATGGTTGTGTTCAATGTTCCTGGAAACAGATGTTAGTGAGTACACCAACAAGTATAGAAGATTAGAAAAGAAGCTCTAAAAATAAGAGAAAACCCACAGGTCGGACAGTGGGAGATTTGACAAAAGGATTACTGATCCGGTGAATTCATTGCTCTGCAAGAACCTGCAGGAACATCCCATTGTTATTGATAATCATGTAGACAGACAAGGAAGCCCGTGCGATAATCACAGAGGGGGAATGATACTCACAATTTTGTAAGGTTTGTCAAAGATCCAAATGAAGTTGGTAGATCTCCAGTAAAGTTATTGTATGACAAGTCCCTGGCAGAGCAGATACAAGTTCTTAAGAATATTAGTCGTATCTGTGCCTTGTTATGTACCGATGAGGTTTAGAAACTAAGTGTGACATAAGATGGTAAAGTAACTAGAGGGTCTAAATGCACTTAATACTTATGCTGTACCCTGCAACCTGCCTTTAGTACTGATGTTCAGTATCTGATGCCAAAAATAAATATGCCTCCACTGCAGAATTTTCATTTCATCTATCGTTCATCGGAAAGTTAACTTTCAACAAAAACAAGTGGATCTCAAAATTCAAACATTCAATCAGAAAAGTGGTTACTCCTTTTTCTTGATAAGTTACAGAGTTTTTCACTCTTGGTACATATCGTACTACTCATATCAAGATGAACATAAGAATAAACCTTTCGATGAGGCCTGATTCTGATATTTTCTTATGAAAGCCATAGTAAGGTTGGGTTGCACATCCATCATTTTTAGAGCGATCTCTTGCAGATGAAGTACAGATGATGAATTTAAATTAGTGTAGGCCAATGACTATGCTATGACAATTGTGAATAATTTCTGATTAGGCTACAGGTGATATGTAGAAGACGCTCAAATTCTTTGTTTCAAATTGAATTCATGAAAAAGGGGAAAGGAAAGGTATCATACATCTCTCTTAGATTTTCTAGGCCACCATAGACATCCCCTAGTGGTCCAGAGAGTGCATTGCGGCTCAGATTTCTGCAAGTAGAATAATATGAATCCGTGATCAGAGACACTAATCAGTAAAGCAGGCGCACGGTCAGGGTTCCGGTTACTTACAGATGCCTTAGATGCTTCATGAGAGTCACCGAATACGGTATGTTTTCACCAAAGTTGTTGCCTGCCAAGTTTCTGCATTCACCAAGAAAACATAAATCTTTCTGAAATAAAAATTAACTATATAGAACTAAAAGCTTTACAGCTGTGTGACACAATCAGTGACAGAGTATCTTACAAGTGAGTGACATTGAGAGGTAAGCTGTACGGAATTGCACCACTAATGTTATTCGAGCCCAGGTCCCTAACAAAAGGAAGGGCACAGAACCATTAAGAATCAATAAAAGAGCTCTACACGTGCTTAAACCAAGCAAATCGCACTTATTAGAATAACTCACAGCTGCTTCAAGCTTTGGAGATTGGACAGCTCGAACCCAAGATTTCCAGACAGATCTAATCCATGAAGGTTTCTGCAAAATGAGAGTGATAGATTATATTTTCTCGGCACATTGATATGAAGTTCGCTCAAGCAAAATGAATGAATCCACCGGAAAATACATGTGGATAACTGATGATCCAGAACATTCAACTCCTGTCCAAGATTCCTCGCACGGGTCACCTCCATCTGATTTCCATGCCTTTAGGTGTGGGGGGCTATTCAGGGCTCTGTACAAACCTTTAAGAGCTAGAACTGCAACAAAAAACTTTATTGATCAGCTAAAGACTGCACATTGTTTTACACTGATCTACATGATTTTTTCTGAAAAGTTCATCCAATTGTGTTAATCCTCGAATCAGGAAAGGCATAATTAAGCCTCTAACCAATATTCTAGATGTGGACAACGAACACTAATACCGCACAGATACTTAGCCCATCAGTTCATTATAGTCATCAAAAATGATTATATATATCAGCAATGAATTTCCAGGAAAAAAAAAGTACTCTCTACTCGAAGGAATTGCAATCAAAAAATTCAATTATAGAATACGAAAAGCATTCAAACGCAATCATCAAGATAATTAGTAATCCTAAGTTCATCCTCATGCTTATATTTTCAAGAAAATTAAATTTAAAAAAAAAATTCACTATTAAATAGAAAATGCAGTACACTATCAATTTATGAAAGCAAATAATCCACCAATTGCAAGAATTTTTCAAGCGAAAAACAAAAAATGCTACATTAATTTATAAAGAATATTGATATGCGATAAAGTACCATCATGTTCATCAGTGTGAGCCATAGTCCGAAAGGCTAGAATTTCACTGAAGAGAATAACAATGAGAAAGAAGAAGCAAGTAATCTGCTTAGCCATTCTCGAAAAGAAGAGAGAATTTGTCGAAATTAATCACATATGGCAGCAAAAAAAAGCCTCCAAATTCACCTGAAACACATTGCAGAATCATCAGAAAAGCAATTTAATTAGTCATATTATTATCTTGATACACAGAAGAAGAATATGTAAAGATCAAGAAAAGTATCAAAACAAGGACGATCTTCACACACAAGTACACTTAAAAAACACACACACACACACACACACACACACATACACACACACACAAAAAAACCGCAACAAATTCTCTCTCTAAAGTATCAAGAAAAGTATCAAACAACTATATCTATTTTATAGAGCTACATGCAAACAAACACATAACCGGAACAATAAGCAAATATATATATATATATATGCATACTAATATACTATACAAGTATGCGAAACAAGAAATGCATTAAAAAAAGTATCTCATGAATTAACTAAAATTATATGCTGAGAAGATCATATATACTTCACATTTTTCACACACAAAAAGATGTTTCAAGAAACACAGGCATGCATATGCATGTAAGTATATACGTATATGTATGTAAATGCAAGTATGGAGCTTACAGAGAGATGGGGTTTTGGGTATTGAGTGTGTGTGTGTGAGAGAGAGGGAGAGAGAAAGAGTCTTGCTGGGTGGTAAATACTAACAGGAAGTGCAAAGAAGAAGAAATGTTGCTGAGTCAGCAGCCACGTCAGCTCAATGGCAGTTTAAGTAGTTGGACCTGAGGAGTTTGTGGGGTATAATCCTGTGCTTGGATGTCCATGGTCAAACTGTGTTCACTCGCCGATTAATTACAGCTTAAATGATTCAATACATTTTTTTTTTAATTAAATCTGTGGGCATTTAGACTTTTGTCCACCAAATTTAATGGAGTCCTGAAATAATTAACCGTCATATAAACTTTCAACGATATTAAAGGAACTCAAACCGACAACTTATAAAAAGTACATTAGTTAAATTATTCCTAAAATTAATATATCAATTTTTTTTTTGACCATTATTGAATATTACTCTATTTTGATCCCGATTTAATCTTTAATGGCTTAAAAACTTTCTATTCCAACGTTGGAAAACACGGAAGAGGTACGCTTCATCAAGTGCTTGTCTACTCATACCTTCTTTAATTACTCGACGAGTGATATACCTCATATAATAATATAAAGACGGAAAACAATTAGCTTATAGGCAAGAAGGCCTTTTCATCTTACACTTGTCAACCAAGCTTACTCTTGAACTGATGTAATAATTGTGATATCTCATTTGATTGTGAGATATAATATGATGTTTTGGGTTTAAATTGTAACTCTTATTAATTATTTTGGACTTGAAAATTAAAGATTTTAAAAAATTATTCTTTAGCTAGAATACAATTTTATTTTTAAGCTTGAAGTTCTTAACCTAGAACATTAATACCATTGCCTATTCTGTTGATGTCAATATCTACTCCATGGATGTTACGATTTGCGACTATGCACGTCGACAAGCGAAATGCATGTCATGAATTTAAGAATAATTATGTTAAGCCAAATATCTTTTAGGGCCAAAATAGTTATTATTAAACCTGTATAAAACACATTCTTATCCTATCTTTCATAGATTATTAAATGGGCGCACCCGAGAACTTCATTTCATATTTCGTTTCAGTCTAACAATTCAGGTTTTTCCATCTACTCGAGGATTCAATTCATATACTTGAATCAGAAACCGAAGATTGCAAGATTAGATTAAAATTAAACTGAAGGTTGCGATTATGATTCTTGTCTTTTACAAAATTGCGAACGTCCAGCTCTCACATGTGGACTTCACATCAATGTGAAAGACGAATGTCCGTTAAGAGCTGCTCTTCACTCACTAATCTGATAACTACACAGTACAAAATGTGGAGAGAAGGCACTGTTTCCTCGTCTTCCGCGTCATCCTGTGATCAGAGTTCTTCAGATCCTTGTGAGTAGCTATATATATACTAGAAAATCACAATCAGTTTCAAAAAGAAGTGTGGAGAAAGAGCACCCCCCAAGGAGCACGCTGCACTCGTGTCCGGGGAGGGGTGGGGAGCGAGGAAGATAAGGGAAGGCAAGTAGGAAGCAGTTAAGAGAACACAAAGTTAGTCCAAAAGCTTCAAACCACACAGATTAAGGTCACTCCGAGTCTTCCTAGATAACAGCACAAAGTCAGCAGTGCATTAAGCAACTTAATAAGAGACATTAGTTTTCGAGTTAAAGACCACACCAAGTTTTCTGGAAGCATAGAACCAGACAGCAATTCCAGGCACTTAAAGTGACCAGTGCATATGCTGAACAGAAGAATCATAACCCCTCGACTGGTCAAGTTCCAGATACTGTCTTCCGCTCTGCTGAGCCATCTCAAGCTCACCCGGATACTGACAGTTAGGAGGCTGTGATATAGGACCTAAACCCAGACCAGGAGGCATTTCATGAGAACTGCTGCTAGTAGCTTCATTACCTTTGAAACCCCATGATGGGCTAGAAAAGTGAGAGATGGGCGCACCATGAGTGCCGGATGGTTGGACCACGGGTGTCCCATTGGAGTTAAGCATGTTGTTTGCCCCAAGACTCGAAGGTCGATTTCTTGAGCACCAGGGCTGATTTGACAGAAGAGAGAGAGCACGACTGGAGTCTGAGACTCCAGTAAAACAATCACCTGAAGGAATACCGGGACCTGGAAAACCAGTCCTACTCACCGAACCTTGCAGAAGCAGCTCAGAGGGGGGACTTTCAGAGTTGCTGTGCCATGGCAGTTGAAGAAACTTCCCGGTGCTAGCAGAATGATTGTTTGATGCATGGTCACATGCTCTTGCATTTGGCCATGAATCATGCCCTGTGATATTTGGGTACGCAGAGAAGTCCATAAGAAAGCCTCCACCTCTACTGCTGGTTTCTGTCATAAAAAGCATCAGATATCTAAATTAGTTCCTGCAGAAATGTATCGAATATCCAAACAGAAGTATCACAAAACAGCATTAGCACAAGTAACGAACGGAACAAGACAAACATGATTAGGAATGTCTAACCAAAGATAGATGAAGAGAGACTTCCATAATGTGGGGACGATATAGATCCAGGTGGTGGCTTCCTCCGACGCTCATTATGGCCAGCCAGCCGTCTGCGGCAACTTCGTTTTGCTTGATCAAATTCAGGCAACTGATGGAACCTGGAAGCATGCTATACACTAAGTTACTAACTCCAAAAAACCCAAAAAATGGTAAGACCCTGTGTAATATTTCGATGGAAAAAGCATTCCATGAGAAAAGATTGATAAAGATCATCATGAAACATGTGGTTGATCATTATGCTTTCTTCATACAGCTAAGGCATTTTCATCTCACAAATTGCTCGGAAAGTTGTTTATATGCAATTGTTCAAGGTTTCTGGAGAACACATTCCACAAACCGGCTATTAGTTATAATTAAACCAGATTCAGATGTTCATGCATCAAGTATTCAGTAAGTGTAATTTGAAGCTTGAACAAATTTCCCTAATAGTAGTAGCATTTTTAGGATATCTGACTCTGGCCATTCTTGATGAGTCTCTAATAGGTATGCTAGATACATAGGGAAAAGGAAGATAATTAAATTCAGAATTCTCAAGTATCTGTTATTCCTATTAATAATTATCAAGATTTCTGATCATTGATGTCCTTCTTTATACAGCTAAATAATTTGCATGTTCACAAGCAAATGATAACACAATCATTTGCCAATTACAGAGAAGGTATAATTTTTTATTGTTGGGTGTTTGTTTGGGTCGACATAAAATCAGGAATGAAGAAACTATGCAGGACGCTATGCAGTATGCACTGTAAAGGTAAATTTATATATTGACTAATTTGGTGGCCAACTAGTAAGAAGGAAAAGAAGAAGTTTCTTTCCTCAATGGTAGGACTGGATTAACTATGCTAGAATTCCGGTTCTAATATGAAAACGAGCTTGTTGATGAGCTTACCCAGCATGCTTACAGAATCTAATAGAACCACCAGGCCCCATATAATGTTTTGGTATCTGCTGAAAGTTCAATGTCTTCAGCTTTGTGTTCTATATAACTGCATCTTGCATAACTTATAGATGGTTGTATCAAGCATTCTTATGAAACCTAATGAAACCCCCCATATAATATTTTGCTGAGATACTTGTTGGAAGTCACGTATTTTCCCCTAACATTCTGGACTTGAACTGTCATCACATTTGAATAAGTACCATAGCCGATGCCCCTCACACCTAGGGAATTCAATGATCACGTGTAAATGCAGTCTTCAGACCATTGATTTTGGGTTCGGCTACAATTTAGCAGTGAACCAACGCCTAGGGGATTCAGTGATCATGTGCAACTGCAGTCTTCAGACCATTGATTTTGGGTTCGGCTACAATTTAGCATTGATCCAAAGGTTTTCACAAAAGTAAATACACGTTGACTACATCATAGAATTACCTTTCCATAAGTATACACACTTATAAACATAGTGATGCTCTTTTCTCAATAGATATACAGAACAACTTGACCCTAGATGATCATGATTAGTCTAACACAAATCTCTACTTATATACGCTCCAGGTTACTTCTTCTCCATATTAGAAACAGAGCTGAGGAAGAATATCTTTCTTACCACCTTCTTAGAATGAGGACGTATGTCTTTCTTACCACCTTCTTGGAATGTCATAGTCCCAACTCTAGGGGTACGAATTCTAGCTTGATATTCATAGACCGGAAAGTTAACTATAAGTTTGAAAGGCAAGCGCTCCTAATTACACGTGAGCTAGGCTCGCACACAAAAAACAGGTTGTAAAATGTGCATGCAAGGCGTGTGCACATGCCACATGCGCATTCAGTCGCCTGGCTCACGTGATCCTGAATTGTACAAGAATTGTGCTTACTAATTAAACAACAAAAGCTGAGCGGGCACAACACCAAATCACCTACTAAACTTTTTTCGTTCAAATCACTCGTTGAACTTTCATTTTGTTCCCAAGGAGGCATTCCGTCAAAATCTTCCATTAAGACTAACGGACACTAGAGCAAAATAGATATTTCTCAATCAAACAATTCCATTAAGTGACCATTCAGACCCTTGTTTACTCCTTTCACCTCCTTGAGTGCAAAGAAGCTGAGCTGATGAGGCTTCATCTCTGTTTTTTCACTACTTTGCTATCGAATTTTTCTTTTATTGTCTTACTAATCTTCTAATGCGGCCACTTCAAACCGAACGTCGATTTCATTCCAGATCAAGAAATTGCGTAGGTAAAGAAAGAAACCTTTCCTAAGTTGAGCCTACCCATCTTCCTCTCCTTATCAGTCGACTTACTTCATTGATAATTAGCAATAATATTCTTGTGGAAAGGAAAAGCCAGCAGCTATAGGTAATAAGGATGGTGGAGGTAGATAGGTGAACGGAGCCTACGGCACAAGAAAACCGTTTACGAAAGGGGTTTACAAATAGGGATGAGAAATTTCCATAAAGATGCCTTAGTTTCCGTTGGTTCTAAGTCAAAAAAGAAAAAGAAAAAAAGGGAACGGCCATTTTGGAACCAAGTAAATGTTTAGCAAGTTATTTGGATTAGAGAAAAAGTTTAGTAGTTAAATTTAAACATCGCCAATTTTAGTGGCCAATTTCGTGTTTAATCCAAGGTCTTGCTGAAGTTGGTTTTATTATACATGCGAATATACATAACACTTTCTAAAACGCTCTACTTATTGTGTAAAAATTTTGCCCTTTAAGCATTTGGTCTTCACTCTACTCCTATTTTGTCAATTCTATTCAAACATGTTTATTAAAGCATACTGATAAGGCAAATTTTGAGTGTTGCACATGCCCACCACACCTGCTCAAAACCTCTTATTACAATAGGTCGGTACAAACCCACCCAACTTTTGGCTGTACACCTGCATACATTTACAGACTACAGAATGTGACAAGTTTTTATCTCTTGACTTGTCTTTTTCTTTGTTTGGGGTGGCTAAGAAGACACCACTCATCCATCAAGAATCAGACTTTGAGCATATGCATCCAAATATAATAAGACAAATAAAAAAATGATGCCCCATAGCAAATTGACCTCACTGTAATTAAGCCTAGATAACAAAGAAAAGACATAATACTTCAAATAACTAGTACCACATAAAGCATAGAGAAATTAATTAATTTTTGTGCATGCTTCTATATATGTGAGTCCATTGAATAACATACAATTACACTATAATTTTCTGTCTAATACTAAAAAGATTCTAGTGGTTACGGGTTGTAGTCGTGGAGTCACGGTTCCAGTCATGAAGTTCGTCTATATTGTAAAAATATAAAGTAAGTTTTGCAGCTTTATATAACAAGAAATTCGTATACACTATCGTATTAAAAGATTGAAGAGTAGAGAAATAAGCTGACCTGCTGCACTGCTGGCAAAACCTCTGCTCAAGGCCAGCAACAATGACCTTTGGAGACTTTGAGTGCATACCACAAACTTTGTGTCTTGAATAGTAAGCCTTAGCATCACTCAGATCCACCTGACACCCTTCCACTTGACACCTGGGTGGTTGCCCACCTTGCACAGCTCCACTCCTCCCTTTCTTGGCCGGTGTAGGCGGCGGCGGAAACCCGGAGGAGGAGGAGGACCCACCAGCAGCACCACCAGCAGAAACAGCAGACTTCCCCAGCTGAGCTCCAGCAGTACCAGCCACCACATGATCTTCAAAGTAGATTTTCTGGCCAAACTTCAAGCCATTGAGTGAGTGGTCAGCCACTGAGCTTGAAGATGAATTAGAAGTAGAAGAAGAAGAGGCTGTACCAAGTTCCATTTTTGGTTTCTAGAGGCCATTCATGTCTACTTTAATGGGTCATATCATTGTAACATGTGAAGGATGACACAAACATTTATATAGTGTGTGTGAAAAAAGATGGCTTATGGGGTATAATTATATATTTTTAACTGTCTTTTTTAAAATTAAATAAAAAATAAATTAAGTATACGTGTGTGACACTGTGTTGGTGTTGGAAGTGTGTGTAAATTTAGTAAAAGAGATTACAGGTGTGGTGGTGAGTGACGGTATGGTGAAAAGTAGACACCTGACAATGGGCCATCATGACAGCTTTTCGGGTAGTGTGTGTGTGTGTGTGGGGTGGGGTGGGGTGGGGTGGGTTCGGTTCTAGGGTTGGCTTTGTACAGTACTTTGGAACTGTCAAATAATGCTGGAGAGTAGCAGAGGGTGAGAAGAGACACACACACACACACACACCACAGACACAAACACGGTTGTTTTCGAGTTCTTTTTGGGAGTTGTATGCAGCTTTACGACCCTTCGTTTTCTGTCACTTGTAAACTGTCGCTCTACTAAACTCTCTCTCTCTCTTTTTTAAGATGGGTGGGGTAGAATAATTGGAATAATTCCTCGTTATACTCGGAAAAAAATTATATATTCAAAGTTATTTTGATCTCTAATATACTTATAAAAAATAATAATAATAATTCTCTTTTTCTCTCCTTCTCTTAACATCCACTTTTTTTTTCATCATTAAAGTCTAGCTATTTAGCACTAGGGAAATTTGTGCAAATGATCCTTATTATTTTTCTAAAATTTTAAATTTATTCTTATTATTCAAAATTAGTTAATTAATTTTTTATTATTTTTTAAATAATTTAAATTCGTCCTTATTATTCAAAATTAACCAATTTAAGTCCCTATTATTTATAAAAAAAATTAATTTAGTCCCTACCTAAGTTGGCTAATTTTTTTTTTTTTTAGAACAACAACAGGGACTAAATTAAATGTTTTTGGGAAACAATAAGAACTAAAATAGTTAATTTTGAACAAGAGAGACTAAATCTATTAATTTTGAACATTATAGACAAATTTAAAATTTTAAAAAATAATAGGGATGGTTTGTGCAATTTTTTGTCTATCACAATGCCAAAAGAGATGGCACTCAAAAAAAATAAATAGCGTTGTCATATTTATTTAATTGACTCCACCTACTAAAATAAATGTTTAATATAGTTTGGTTTGAATTTTAGTATATTGCACCGTATTAGTGCCTTGTCGTTTTTCCTGATTCTCACAAATTATGATCTACATATTCTTTTGATTAATATATATTAACTAGTTATTCTTTCATATCAGTAGAAAGATTATTGCAAAATTTTACGACAATGAGATTTATAGTTACTAATTATAAAATAACAATATGAAAACAATTATTTTTAGAAGCAAACATTATTGACAAAAAATAAATATATGCTGACTATAGGAGGGTACTAGTTTGGTGATGGTGTTAGAAATATATATGGGTCACCATTTAGTATATTAAAAATATAGTTATAGCAAACTGGTGGTGATGGTGAATGGCTCTATGATACAAGAAAATTAATTACAATGATAATGAGGTAATAAATGGCATCAATAGAATACATATATATATATATATATATTTTTTGATATTTTTCACTGTGCGAGTACACCTTTTAAATTTGCGTGCTTAGGTCTACCACTGTATATATATCCAACTTATTGGCTTGTAATAAAGAAGGTCCATTTCTTATCTTTGGTTGCATTATTTCGTGAAGAGAAAAAGTAAGTGACCAATTTAATGAAAGGGACCTAGAAGAAGAATTCTATTGCTTTGTCTTGGAGTGGTAGTTAATTATCAATTTGTCAAACTCTGGGTGCTACTTTGACAAAAAAAAAAACTCTGGGTGCTACTTGATTTCTATTTTTCTCTTGTTATTTTTGTTATGAAAGTAAAATGATGACCTTTCTTATTTTAATAATGAATTTTTTTTTTAATGATAAAGAACTTACCATAAATAGGCTCGTATTGGTATTTTAACAATGAGACTAAGGCACGTGCGGTTGGATTAAATTGTCTATATCACTATGTGTAACTATAATTGTAGAAATAAGGTGAAAGAAGGAGAAGTTTATTGTAAGGACTAATTTTTGGTTTGCAAACGTCAACCTTAATCTCACAAAAGACTCGAGTAATAATGTTAAATAAGAGCATATTTCTAACCTATATTAACGAATAGAAAAATAGAACGACGGCAGGAGAAAGAATATTTGACATTTTTTTCTTCTTATGACGATAAACTTATTTTAAGTATAATCGATTATATTATATTCATCTCAATATTATAAATTTTTATTATACAAAAAAACGTCTCAATACATATATAAATAAAATAAATTAATAACAATAAAAAAATATTAAATTTGAACTTAAGACCTTTCGTTACGACAAGACATTCATTTATCAGGTCATGCACCTAACTCTTCAGGGTAAGAATATTTGACATTTGTTTCAACTAGTCAGGGCAAATTTGTCTTTCTATTTGAGGAATATATTGTTCGTGTGAGCCCGCAAACAAGTCTCTTTTGACTCAAATTTTGATTCCATCGAGCTCTTTGGAGTTTGAAATTCCACAGGAGTTTGGATGTGAAATGTATTTGGGGTGGGGAGCACTAATATTTTATGGTAAATTTATATGTTTTAGGGAAATGGAGAGCTTATATTTGTATTATTTTATTTATTACTATCCTTTTTTTTTTAGAAATTCGAGATGTATGCAACTCTTTCGAAGTAGACTTTTGAAAATTTTTAATTCAATTTATATAAATGGAAATGAATATATTCATAATGTTATAATTTTATGAACAAAATTAAATACTTGTGAATAATTAATGCAATTATAATAAAATGGTATAAATAATTTATAATATTTGAATTCGTTTATAAAGTTACGATGTTTGGAAAAATATTTACTCCAAGTGAGATACCATATCACATGCAGATTCCAAAACGAGTGAAATGTAACCTGAACTGGTCAATGCCGACAAGGAGGGGATGTAAACAAATTTCTATAAGTGTGGAGGGAGGCTGTCTTGTTTATTGAGCAAATAGGTAGGTTGGGTTGCATTTAGACAGTTAATCTAGTCACCATTCACTCAGAACATTGTTGGAATCTCACCCTCAACAACAAACCACACCCCCCCCCCCCAATTTTCTTTTTTCAGTTGTGATAATTTGTTTCTTTTGGGCTTGGAATCAACTATTGAAATGTATGAAAGCACAGAAATCGTACATCAAAAGAAGTATAAAAAAAAATTTCTATAAAGTATTAGACAGATTTAAAATGAGATTTTTTGTATATAGAACTAAGAGATGAAATAATTTACAACAAGAATAAATGATATCGTTAAACTTATGTAATTGATCTGATCTAATGAGATAAAACTTAATGTAAATTTGGTTTGATTTAGTTCGAATATGGAGGGTTTGATTTCTTTTTTTGTGTTATGGGTAATAGGAAATTGGTTCTTTATTCCACCGGCAAAGATGTCAGGATCTTTTGCTAAATAGATGAAAATCTGTAGTGTCTTATAATTAGATCTTATCCTAAGGCCCATAGTGTCATATAGCCTAGATAATGATACGATGTCAAATTAGACCTAACCAAACTATGAATTTTTATTTTATTTATGGGCCAAAATCATATATATCATAGTTCAAACGCAAATTTCAATTTGCACTTGTATTTTTCAAAACAAAGAAAAATGTATTAAAGATACCAATTAAGAGAAGAATCATTTAATCTAATGAAATAGACCTAGTTGAACACTCTTCGCTAACCAATCGGCTAGGCTAGACCTGAAAGGAATGCCTCCTAACAGGAGACAGATGTAATAGTTGATTGCAATATCAAAGTTTTGATGGAAGCGTTCATAATTTGGTGAATATGTACGCTGCAATCAGCATTGGTCAAATTTGTGGAAAGGAGGTTGAAACTACTCAAGTCTTGACATAGCTAGCTTTTCATCTGGGGTAAATGTACAATAATTACCAAAAAATTAATCATCACTTTGAAGAAATGGTCCTTCTTGTCATGGACCAACTTTATTTTCTCTTGCAGCAGCACAGCAATTGAAAAGTCCAATGTGTGTGTGGCACGTGTGTTGAACATGAACCCTACACGCACGACAAATTCAAATGTTTTCAAAAAAAAATTCATTGCAGCAGTCACTGCAAGCTAAGTTGACTTTATTTATAGTGTTGGGTCCATACAACATTTAGGGTTAACGGTTTACTTTTAAGACCTGCACAATTAACTCTTATTGCTTTCTGGCAAGTTTTGTGCAAATGTTATTACTGAGAATAGAGAGATAATTATGACACTTCATATTTTTTACTAGTAAAAAATTGGATAGGGAGACAATAATGGCTCCACAAATTTAGGGAGTCAGTTGTGTCCAATTTTTGAATTTCCAAAAATAGAGAGAGTTTGGGCTTTAAGGAGTCCTATTAAAGTTGTTTTGTACTCTTTGGGTCTTTAAATATAAATAAAATAGGTATTTAGGGAGGGAGGCTGTTAGAGTTAATTTTAAAATTACGAGCGTTGTAATTCTCACTAATCTCACAAAATATTATAATTCTAAATATATTCAAAATACTTTGTATATTCCATCTGAAGAAACACTTAATTGCCATGACCTCATTAATTTTGTTCTCGAACATATTTAATCCCCACTAATAAAACATCTTGAAGTCCATCCCTGCTTACAAAATTCTAGGTGTCCAAGAACCCAAAGTATTGCTAATGTTTAATTATAGTTTTCTCGACTCCAGCATTAGATAATAATGGAACTTTTTAAAGAAAACGACATGCATAAGTACTTCCAATCCCTACAAAGATACTGGTGGATTTTAACAAAATTGACTTGTCCCTCTATTTGATTTTTGGAAAACAATGATGGGCTGATAGATTTGAGAAAGTAATATTTTTGAAATAAAAGATCTTTTATCTATATATATATATATTTACAAAATTCTCACAAATCATAATGTTGCTTGAAAAATTGTCGGTGAGAGACAAGGCACTGTTAAACTTTTCAGTCCCGAGGATTGACGTGGTACAATATTAGAGGCTCACTAGTAGCTGTAGGTGTGTGAGACTTGTTTTTCATGTCGCATTTTATATTAATAAGTGATATAATATAAGAGTAGTTTACGAACCGTAATTATCGATATATCAAGTTTGGATGATGACGCTATAATCTTTTCGTGATTAATGAGTTAATAATCTTGAATAGTAAAATGGATTTTTATCATCAACTCCGCTTATTGTCCTAGGATTAATGTTTCAAAAACTCTGTAATTAATTTATATAACACTAATTATTAACATGCAAAAAAGTCATAAATATGGACTTCTTCTTTTTCTTTTCCTTTTTGCGAACAAGTCTCTCAAAATGCGTGTATGCTTATGTGTACAAATGCATGCGCCTAAAAGATCTGGACAATTTTATTTCGTGGGACATGTGTGGTGAAAATTTGAAAACCGAGAGTTAATAAAATGGTCAAATAATAATTTGTTATAATTAAAAATTTTAAATTTAAAATACGACTTTCGCCTCTATCGCAAAAAAAAAAAAAAACAAAACAATAATTGGAAAACATAAAAAAGCGGAAAAAAGATCTCTCTCACACACATACACGATGTAGTTACACAAGGGTATTAGCTAGAGCAGAAGATTGACAGGAGGCCGACACAAACTTTCAGTAACTAAAAGCAGCTGGTAGAAACAGAGTAGTTGAGCTGAAAAGACTGCCCCTAATGGTTAGTTGAAGTGGTCGGATAGTAATTTGTTTGATAAAAGTTCAAAATTTAAATTTATGTCCTTCTTTTACAAATATTGTTTGATCCTTGACTCATTTAGGTCACATTGAGGCATACTGCTACATCACGAAATTTATAGACTTGGAGTGAATCCAACGTGATCCTACCAGGGTAAGTCCTCGTCAGACAAAAAAAGAAAAAAGAACAGAGTACTGTAATTGTTCAGGCCATCCTCATATAGTTAGTCATATTAAGAACAACTTAGACATCTAACAATTAAACTATAGGATAATAAATTCATCAGACTGAGAATTTAGCAGTGCTCCTCGGATACCACAAAGAGAAAAGAGCAAAACAGGTCAAATAGAACAGACTATGTTAACTATTCACCATGAAATTCTAGGGGAGAGAAAAGAGTGAGGAAAACTGATCAGAAATTTCAAACCCTCGGGCTTTGATTGAAACAGAGCATACACAATGACTTCCTTCAGCATAAAGCAGCAGTATATAAATCTAATTCATATGTTACACCTAGCTTGCCTTCAGAAAAAATTCCCAGCTTTTATATGTTCTGTTCATGTTACTTTGCCGCTATTGACTAATTCACAGAGGATACAAGTTTTATAACGTCAGAACGTCCAAAGATTTCAGCAAGAAACAGAGAGAAGCACCAAACCATGAAGTAACTTGAGCATGGCTAGACAGCACTGGATACACTCGACTGTGTCTGTAGGCTGCTCCTGCATGATTTAACGAAAGTGCTCATAGAAATGGTACAGCTAAAGCTTGATTTAGTATTAAGGTCTTGATGTTAAAATAGCACGCATGGTTCGCACAACGATGAAAATGACACAGTTAGAAGGTAGCATGTATGCATGTCCTAGGATGAAAAGCCTGAGATGGCTTGACTAGTGGAAAGTCGAAAAGATATCTCTATACAACAATTACAGACAAATGAAATCCTGACTATCAGAGATACTATGAGCTCAAATCGGTCATCAGTGAGCAAAACTTAAACTGAATGCCTAGAAAAATATCAGAACAACCTCTAGTCAAATAAATGGTACAAGTAACAAATGGATTGGAAATGAAAGTGCCAGAAGACAAATTTGAAGTAAAGTAGCTTCAATCTGGACTGTGGAATTCACAAAATGATCTTATTCCCTCCTTTAAAACAGAATATATGCACAAATGGAAGTACAAAGTTCAAGTGCTTCACTAAAAAAACAATGCTGCAACAAGTTAGTCAGAAGAAGCAACTTAGAGATTTAAAACCGCTTTCCACTTCTATTTGCAGCGAAACAAATAGAAGGCAGAGAAGAAGACGTTAAACTATGAAGACAAAAAAAATATAAATATGATTGCAGCCAAAAGAAGGTCTGTAACGATTTCAAAGTTTACTAGTAAGCAGGCATCAAACTATCTCTACTGGAAAGAGCAAGAGCAACTTAGAGACAGAAACGATGAATGTGAAATATCCATCATTCTACCTAAAGAAAAACATTTGTTTATGCAGTACAAAAATAGTTCAACCAGTGACAGTAATTAGGCAGAAGCGATCAAGGAGTTCATCTAATTCACCTGATACGGTTTTAGGTACATTCTGGAGAGATTTATTCACCCACAGATCTGCTTTCTTCACACTCACCTTTATAGTTGGAGTCTCAACCTGTAGTGGATCCCTCTTTAATCTCTGTGTTAATCAACAAACTGAATTTTCTCAAGTACTCTGCCATTATCAGCAATAAATACGTCTCACAAAGAAACAACCCAGAGAGACTATCAAGTCAAATTGCAACAAAAATGCATGTAATAGGATTAGTAGGATTAAGAGGTTATCAATATTTGATTACCCTTCTCCAAGTACATATGCAAAGGAACTAGCAGAAATGTCTAACAACAGTAGAAAATAAACACTTGTCGCAAAATTCTTCAGAAAACATCAATTATAAGAAAATTTTGCCTCACATCTCCAAAGACAAGGACATGTGCAAAAAGAAATGTACGAAACCACATCTTGATCACAAAGCCTCAGGTGTCAATATACAAACTTCATCTGCACTCAACACCAACTTCTGCAGCCCGTCGAGGTTTGTTTTTCCTTCGGCTCCCATTTTGTCTGAACCCAACTGACTTGATCAAGTCACCAGTGTTAGTTTTGTTTCCAACTCCATTCTCTGCTTTAACTGGATCTGCATTTTCTTTTACCTGTGAAGGCTTCTTTCTCTTCTTGCCATTCTCTACAGCAGTATGGTTCTTTATATCCTTATCCAAAATAGAACCCTTTGTATTCTCACTGTCTTCTTCATCTTCTATCTTCTCAGCTTCTTCTTCTTCCTCAATATCATCCTTAAGTGGCTTCTGTGGCCTTCCTCTTCGCCTCACTGGTATTTTCTCTTCCTCACCACTTCCAGTATCCTCTCGAGCAGCAATAGCAGACTGTTTCTTTCCCTTGCCTCTCCCGCGACCCATTCTCCAAATCCAAAACTCAGCAAATAAAAATATCTGCAGGCAATTATAGAGAATCAGAGGTCCTAAGAACATTGCCAGTATACGTAAAGGCTAAATAACAGTGACTTGAAAAATGAAAAGAAGCATGACATGCAATATTTTTTCCAAAATAAAATATTTACAAAAAGATTCACTTCAAGTAGCAAAGAAGTCCCTCGCAGATAATATCATAAGTTTTGCAATGTATTTATGTTATAAGCCAACAACAAGGACCATTCAAAATCAAGCAAAATCCTCATAAGAAACAAAATCTGGAAACTTATTTAATCACAAAAGACCACTTGATCTAAAAGCTTAAAGCTGTTAGAGAATGTGTACTTAATCCGTTTCATTCTCACGTGCAAGCGAGATTTGAGCTATGCAAATGATGAAGTACAAACTCCCAAACACTTCTTAGTCTAATCCATGGGGAAATAAACTCAATAGAGACTTAGGAATGAAACAAACATCTTACTCAGATCATGTAGATAATACAACTCCATCACTAAAAAAAAAAAAAAGTTAAAACTGAAGATTAAAGAGCCACAAAACATTAATTTCTGAATAATCAGAGCCTGAGAGTATCCTCTTAATAACAACATTCAACATAACAGAACCCCTCTATGCTTGAAAACCATATGCATGGAAGAACAAATCATTTCTATCAACCACACAGCATAAGACCTTCTTGAAGCTTTTCTCAAAACAAAACAAGCATACAACAGCCTATAAAAGATGCTTAGAACCAAACAGACATCAAAGAACAATAAAAAGATTGAATCTTTGCCAACAAAAAAATCAATTAAAACTATGCTAAAAAGCCACTTGATGTGATGCTTTGAAGGTAAAGAAAAGAGAGCACAAACATACCAAATGAAGCTGACCTCAAATGAAGAAAGCCACCATTTGAATCTTTAACAAAAACCCATTTCAAGAAGTTTGAGAACACCAATCAACAAAGCAATTTTAACCCAATAACAAGATGTGCATATGTGAACCAATTGATGGAACAATAAGACTTTTATTGGTATATGGCAAACAAAAAGTTTGAATCTTTATGGAGAATATTGAAGACCCAGATCAATAAAAGAGCATGAAAATGGCTAAGGAATTTAAAAAGTGGAATGAGATTTGAAGAGATTAGGCTTAGCTATAAGGTGTTGAAAGAGTTGGAGCCAATATGGTGAGGCAGAGAAGACTGCAAAGAAGAGAAAGGGAATGCTTATGTTGTATAGTTGTTGTAGGAAGTACAAGTAGCCAAGTAGAGAAGTGGTGAAAAAATATATTTTTATTTATTTAAGTAATTTTGGTTGTATTTGTTTTGGAAAATTAAAGTGGCGAGGGTGTTTAATTGGAAAAGGGTAGAAAACATGTGCCTTGGCCATGGTCAGCAATGGGGTTAAATTTTTCTTGTGAAGTAACAAGTTTAGCATTTTTTATTAAGAAAAATTAATTAATTTGATATATATATATGTGAAAGTGCACCAATATACTTGAAGATTTATTAATTAATAATCGAATTTTACAAACTGAGTCCTCACAGAAAAAAAAAAAAAAAAGATATAAAACATTTGTGGCTAAAAAAATAATGGGAAATTTTAGGGAAAAGTATTTCTAACTTGAAAAATATGCTTTATTTACCAGAAGTATTGATTGTAACTTTTATCATTAACGTACCGCGTGTTGGTTGTCTGTTTTTTAGTATATTGACAATGAAATTTAAATGGACAAATAGATACTTGTCATGCTTATTTTGATATAAAAAATAAAAATAAAAAGTTGATGATTTTATTATCCCTAATCCTTTATCTTGTGTTTAGTAAAATATCAAGATGTTATATTCCATGCTACACAAGTACAAGAATGAGCCAATAAATAGAGGTTTGTTTGCAAATCCATGCCCCTTCCATCCATTTGTACCCAAACCTTCTTGTTAACAAGTACACAATATATGAATTATCTTCTCATTGATATAGATTATTCTTATAAATTATTATTTCTATATGAAAATCCTACTTGTTCACAAAAGTCAACCGTTAATTCTTAGATTAAACTAAATTAACATTTTTTTTCAATCATTTATTTACTACAATTCATGGTGCACTTTATAAGTTGAGTACATCTATACAATTTTATAACTTCTGGTGTAATTAATAAAGAAAAATAATAAAACCCTTAATCCAACGTAATTAATTTTATTGGATAATCTGACATTATACAAAAATCTTACTACATTGCACTTATCATTGCTTAAAGAAAACATAGGTTATTTCTTAAAAAGAGTAACAAGTGGCTTGAAATATTAAAGATAAGCATGATTACTCTCTATTCTTGAAATATTAAAAAAGGGGGAAAATGAGAAAATATACATCCAATTTTCTTTTTCTTCTTTTCCTTTCTTTTGTAGTTACCTAGTTTATGAATTGAGTTTCATTTTCTCATCTATTTCACTTTTCTTCTTTCACTTTTTATCCTCATAAATTAAAAATATATATCGTTTGGCACTTGTATACTAATGATTACATCGTGCCAATTGATTTTTTTTTAATTTTATTTTATCGGAGAGTCAATTGAATTGAAGTCTTACTCTTTTGTTGGCTTTTTTAAACAACTCATCAAATATCATTTTCCTAGATCATTTAGCATTGATTCTTGTTTGTTTTGTAATAATAAAAAAAATCTACATCTTGCCATTTTTCTATTTTCATTTCAACAAATAATCGATAACTCACACTTTAAAGTTTCCATTAGCTATCTCACTCTATAGGTAAAAAGCAACTCAAATCAACAAAATATTGTGTAATTTTCTGGCATTATGACCCAAATTATGTATCTCATACTAAAAAAGGCACAAAGAAAAGAGAATTCAATTAGGGAGATAACGTTGTGTGTTATAATATTGCAAGTAAATAGAGTTAGAAAGATTGCAACATGAATGAAATTTAAATCTCACAAATAAAGTTCTCTATATAGCTTTAAAAATATATTCTCATAACATTTACACAATAAGTTGACTTATTGCGCAGAAAATGCAACAATTGTACATTATCAATTATTTCACGTTTTACTTACACTTATAAATTTCCTTAATTTTATAAACACAAATAAACGGATTAGAGCTTGGATTCAATAATGATTCTTAAAAATATATGATGTTACAAAATGTTAGTTATATAGAAAAGGCGATTCCAAATGTTAGTAAATTATTATTAGTTTTACTTTACACTCGTTTTTTAATTATAAAATCTGAAAAATATGCCCCTCAAGATCATGAAGACCAATATCTGTTAAATCAATTATACTAATCATTAAATTAATATCTTGGATCATGCATCTTTGTGCTTTTCTATTTCAAATAATTTTCAAAATATATTTTTTAATTAATTTATTATTGGAGTATTCTTATATATGTCCATTGAATATATCACGCTTTTCAACAACGTGTGAAGTTTGTGTAGAACAACCACGTGTGGCCCCCTTGACATTGAAAGTTGTGCAAGAGGGCAATTTTGTAATTGGCGGTGGCTAAAGCAACTAATTTGACTAAAAGACAAGTGTTAATTAGCAGTAATAGACTAGTATTAATCCTTTGCTTCATCAAAATTGGAATATTATATTGCCGAAATGACAAAAGAGGACCTTGCATTGTTGGGCTGTCAATATCTCTTAGCTGTAACTGATGGCTGGACCCTGTCGACAAGGCTTTTTTTTTTTTTTTTTTTTTGTAAAACCGTCGACAAGGCTTGATAACAAGTTTGGATAGTCAAGCCTCATGGCTATTCCAGCTTTGAACTTGTTGAAAGCATTAGGAATTCTTTTTCGTTTTCACTATTCTAAAGGTACCGCTAATAAAGTTGTAAATTGGATTGTAAAGAGTTCGTACTAGATATTTTTTTGTTGATCAATGCATTTTCTTTTTACCAAAAAAAAATTTTGAATATTCAATTAGACGAAATAATACTAGTAATTGATAAAAGAAGATTAGTAGTGATAATAAGAAATTAGTCAATATTGTTGAGTTAATCCTCTCTGACAGGTCTTTAGTGATAATCTAATATAATATCAGTTATTGAATTATCGAAATAGTCATGAATTCAAGCTTCAACAACATTCATTAATTTATTTACGTGCAAGGTCATAATCTCGTTTCATGTATATGTTCATGTGTAAGGGCATAATCTTGCCTTATGTGAAGAGACACGTTAAATTAATTAATGACTAAAATAAATCTCTCTTTATCAGTTTAATATTTTAGATAAGTTGGTAATTTAATATATACGTGTAATTTCAATGTCAACTATGAATAAAAATTTGATAGTTACACGGGTACAAGAGGTTAAGTGACTATGTTAATGAGTTTATTTTGACAATCTTAGAAATAGTATCAAAGATTCTATTGGTTGAGCTTCTAATAAGATTTACATTCAAATGACTATTACCAGAAGTCAAGTTCTAATATCAATCATAATGGAGCTGATGGTCAAAATTTTCAATGTTGTGAAGGTTCAATTTTGTCTTCTATAAGGAGAAAAATCATGCATATAATGTAATGCTCGAGGCTTTTTAGTGCTTACCTTGGTAACATTATTTTTCTCATTAAAGGCCGGTTTAATTTCATAAGAATTATTAACGGGTCTTTAGTCTAATGATATATTATTTATTAAAAATGTAAAAAATTGTAAAATTAATTCTCGTGAGTGACATTCTTTAATATATTATTATAAGGCTTAGTCCTCACTCAAATTATAAACAAAAACAAAAAAGCATAAGAATGATAATAGTAATCATCAATTAGCTCTATTTGCTTAACTTACCAAAGACCTTGCTTAAATTTTTTGTTTTGGACTCGATACAATTCACGAAAGCAACTCAAGGACAACTTTTATACTAAAAATTATTTGTCACTATGGCACAAGGTAAAGTTCTCGTCGTAATCACTTGTATGTCAAGGAAAGACAAACTTCAATTATTGGAAAAGTCAAATTAGTGAAATTCAAAGGGGTCACTCTGAAAAGAAATTTAAAATTTCTGCAGGCTAATTAAGCAATTTCTAGAAGTTATGGGGGAGGGCCCCCTGTCTCCTCCATTGCTTGTACTTTTTCTTTTTATTTTTGGCCAATAAAGCTTTGCATTTTTTTTTCTTTTGTCGGAATAAAGCTTTGCATTGGCGGAGCGTCTATGCGATGAAAGAGATTATAATATATTATTATATAATAAAAATATTTAATATAATAATTTAAAAAGAAAATCAAAAATTTTATATAGATCCAGCCCTGATTAAATGTACTAAATTGCCCACATAGGTTGACTCGTTTTGTGGTTTTACTTCCATCTCACAGCTTGGAGCAAATTGTTTTAGCTGTTTTGGATTGGCGGAAATGGGGTAAGGGGTATAGAGATGATAAGTCTTACCCTTTTCTATCTTTAGAATATGGTCCTTTAGATTTGGGATAAAATAGAGGGAGGAGAAAATACTATTTACTGTAATGATAATGTTATTTTTTTATTTTTTTCCTTATCAAATCATGAAAGTTGAATATAAAATTAAAAAATGATATAAAAGTTATTTTACACAAAAAAAATCTCTCTCTTTCATTTTTTTTCTAATCCAAACAAAAAATACTCATCATTTTTTATAATAATTTCCTTTATAAAATTATACAATCCAAATATAATTTAAACCCCTCTATTTATTTCTTTGATAATACTCTTTTTTTTTTATCATTTATTAAACTTCATCTCCCTCAATCTAAACATACCCTTAAAGTCATATAGAGGTTGTTGGAAATTGAGACACGTGCTTGTGAAACTGAGGGCATGTTTAGGCCGACACGTCGTACTTTTATTAGGTTGTCGATGTATTTGTTTATTTGTCAAAGTCATTTTAGTCCCTCTAGTTTACCCAAGTGACTTGACCCCAAAAAAAAAAAAAAATTTACCCAAGTGATGAATATGGGAGCAAATTTACTCTTTGTATTGTGAAAATTACAATATTTACTGACTCTTCATAATATTGTTAAATATTTTTTATATTTTTAATATACAAAATCATTTTCATCATTTAATTACATGTATTTGTTAATTTTAATTTTTAAAACTATTTAATATCCATTAATAAATTATCTTTAATTCGTCCTTGGTTAATAAATGTATTGGATAATGATTGGTTTTAAAATATATCCTTACTTTTAGAGGTCTCTGGAGGGACCAAAGGGTAAAAGGAAAAAAAATATTACACTCAAGAGTTAGATAGAATAGTAAAGTAGTGTCAGCTGTAATTAGACTTTTTGTGTTTGAATTATGATTTTGGCCTTTAATATACACCAAAAGGAAAAATTAAAAAGACACTATAAAAGTTCGATATTGGTAAAAAGTATTTTTGTTCTCAATACACTTACACATGGAATCTGGATAATTTCATATCGTTCATTATCTCATAGTATTGTTAGGAAGATTTGTATTATCTATGTTTGATCTAACGGTGATTAAGTGATTACGGTTTATACTCAGAGAGAATCACCTAGGGAGTTGATTATGGGTTGAATTAGAGGAAAAAATACCATTTGGTATAATTTCCGTATGGGTCAATTCAAAAAAGTACCACTCTACTATTGGGCTCTTAGCTGGGCGGCCTTAAGCCCGCCCAATCACCTGTTGGGCCATAAGCTAACCGTACGACTATTAAGTATTGGGTTGTTATTGGCTGGACTCAATAATGCCCACAATACTGATGGGACCCATATATAAAATGTTCGATGTATATAACTCACTTGCTAGTATCCAACCCTCTCAGTCAGTACAAACACCATAAGTCATTATTTTTTATTTTAAGGGTTCAGGACAAATAATTTTTTTCGGGGGTGGATTTATAATTTTTGTTCAATGAGAGTTAAAATCACAACTTTAACACTTATATTAATTTCTTTTAATGAGGGTTAATTTAATTTTTTAATCTAAAAGTATTTTCAAAATACGCACATTTTCAAAAAGAAATTAACATAAGTGGAGGTTGCAAATCACACTAATCATAAAATAGGTCCGCCTTTGATATCTTTTCCTCATGTTTAATACATCCATTCACTTCAATCATGATTGATGAAAACCATCATCAAGATATGTGCTTGGCTTATGTGTTAATTAAGAGGCTTAGAAGTTAGGAATAGAGTCTTATTTTCAAAGCTATTTCATTGAGGCTATGAAAATGCTTGTTAAGTTGCCACATGAATGAAGTAAAATACCATGCAAAGAAAGGTGTTTTCAGAATATTCCATGATCTACAAACTGGTGCATGTATTTAGTGAAGCTGGGTATGCGAATTAGTTGGTCAATTTTGACTTTAAGCAACTTCTTGTAATGTCGGAATTGGATAACTCTCAGGAAAACTGACGACCTTATTAGAGCAAAATAGAAGGGGTGAAACATTCTCTAAATTTGTTCTTATGTAATTGGTGTTAAGTCTCCTTATAAGCCAAAAAAAAAAGAAAAAAAAAAAGAGAAAAAGAATATTCCATGATCCTTGGTTAACTAGACCGCTTCTATATATGCTTTTCTTTGTAGTGAATAGCAAGTAAATTGCTTTCCAGAGAGAAACATATAACATAATGACATTTCTGACTCCAAAAAGCTATCCTTTTTCCTCTTATGTCGTACACGAAATATAGGCATAGCTTCTATATCAATATATATGCAATTATCTTCAACCAATTTGCATTATCAAAAGCTTAATCAAATAAATTCCAGACAAAATATGTCTATGAACCCTTCTGGTGTAACAGATAATGGCAGCAGAAACTACCAGCTCTATTGGTGTTACCAGTGCCATCGCACGGTCCGGGTTGCTGCTGATAATCCGTCTGAGATTATCTGTCCCCGATGTCTCGGCCAGTTCCTTTATGAAGTTGATGTAACCAGGGCTAGACATGTTCTTGATATTACTGAATTCGATCCCTCTCCACAGGCGCGGATCCTGGAAGCGCTCTCCCTTATGTTTGATCCAGCAAACAGGTTGCAACTCGCTCGTGGTTCTGATGGGAATGGAAACAGGTTTGAGGATGTCAGAACGGAGAATCCTCTGCCGCGAAATCATGATCATGGAGGAATGTATCACAGGGATATTCCCCGGTTCCGGAATCAGGATCGTGGTGGGATGTATCATAGAGATTCAGAACCTGGAATTCGCGGTTGGTTTTGGCCTAGAAGGCGATATAGCAACGTATTTGGTGAGCAAAATGATGATTGGAGTCCTGAAAGCGGGATTGTAGCCCGTCCAAGGACCTGGATTATACTCAGGCCGACCGGTCCTCTCCCTGTGAGGCCGAATTCAGAGCCAGAAAGGTTAATACCTCCTGGAATTGATTCTCGAAATTACTTCATTGGTCCTGGATTGCAACAGCTGATTGAAGAACTTACCCAGAACGATAGACCAGGTCCTCCACCAGCGCCTGATTCAGCCATCAACGCGATTCCAACTGTAAGAATAGCGCCATCCCATTTGATTCATGATTCTGATTGCCCTGTCTGCAAGGAAGAGTTCAAGGTTGGCGCCCAAGCAAAAGAGTTGCCTTGCAAACATATATATCACTCAGATTGTATCGTTCCTTGGTTGAGGCTTCATAACTCTTGTCCCGTTTGCCGGCTTGAGGTTCCTGTTACTTCTGAGGTTCAAGAAGACCATTCTGGTGAATCATCTAGTGAAGAGGGTGGAAGGCACGGCCGGTGCTTTAGGCTGAGACAATTGATGTCCATTTGGCCATTTCGTTCGAGATATAGGCGACTTCATCCTCAAAACCTCTAGCACATCTTATGGTGGTAGACTGAACTCTTTCTATGGGCTCCCGCAGCGTACAATGATCCTCTCATAACACACGTTGTCTTATAACGTTATGGCAGAAAGCTCAGCCGCTAGATTTCGATTTGACAGATTTGATTCATCCGATCATGTGATAATGCGACTATCAGATTTAAATACAATGGTGGACATCTCCTAGTAACATCATAACGATATGTGATGATCCTTACCCCAAACACCATAGTCTAAGCATATGTATATATCAAGTTGGAGACGATCTTCAGCAATCTCAGAATGTATAAGCTCAATGGATCATAGAACATCATGTGCTATCTTAGATCGATTGATTTTACATTTTAAATGTATTTTACAGAAACAGAAAAGAAATGACTAGTTAAATTTTCTCCTTCTCTTTAATTTCATTGATGAATCAAGTTCATCATGATTTATGGGCCTTTAATATTGTAAGATTGTATATTAAATCCTTTGTGTATTTGGAAAAGTTACACTATTTCAAGACCAGATATTGTTCTGGCGTGGATACAAGTAATGTCTTGGAATAAAGGACAACTCCGATTTAAGGGATGGACTGAAACAGGATCCCTGACGCAGATAGGCCATCCTGGACTTCAACTAGAAACCTCGCTCGTGAAGTAAATCATCACACCTATGGCAGTGGCTGATAATGTTAATAGTGTCAGGCCTTCAATTGTAATAGATGTGTATGTTCCTTCTATATGGTCAAAATAGACGAGCTGTTTTAAATTTCCACATTTTCTTTTTCTGAAAGTTGAAAACAGAAAACAAAAAAGTTTACGTGGCCACATATAAGAAAAATTGAGCAAAAAGTGCAGTAAGATTCTAAGTCACACATACATGGAGCACACAGCCGGTAAGACTTGAGGCACAAACTAAGTACAAGAAACGTATGTAAGGTCTCAGCCCAAGAAGGACATAACCAAGAGAAAAACATATACAGATCACAAAAAGTAGTGTTATTTTCGGACTGCCAATGCAGATATGACTCCATATGCACAGCCCAAACCATGGAAATTTTTACTATGAGTGTCCTAAAGATTTTGTGTATGATGGATTTCACATTTGCAGCAACTTTTGTTGCGACAAAGCTAACTCGTAAGTCATGTTTCATTCTCCATTGTGTAGGAAAATGTGCTTCATTGGTTATTTGAGTAGCTTTGTACTGCATTTGTGAATCATGTGCGCGGCTGCTGACGTGGAAAATGATAATTATTTGTCCCTGGAATCGAACTTTGGCGGAAATTGAAAATTTTCAGAACCTTCATGGATCAAATCTTGTGTGTCTTCAAGTGAGGTGGACATTTCGATAGGAGATGAAATGTTTGAATTTGAAGTCTCCAACTGACTGTCAGTTGTTTTCTTTTGCTCATCAATCATCATTTTCAACTGCCTTCCTTGTGCTTCGATCCTTAACTGCAACTTTCGCTGGATCTGATCACACAAAAAGGTAAGTTGACAAATCTTTTCGGTCAGTATGAATTCCAAAACAAAAATGCAAATGTAGATGAATCGTTATATTTGTTGATTGGTCAAACAAAAGATAAGTACGATATTAGCTAAAACTTTTGCAGAGAAATGATAACTTGAATTTGATGACAGCATTTTGTTCGGAGTTTCTATCTTAATTAAACTTCAATCAAAACACCCGAGTAGGTGTTAAAGCTTACATCTAGCTGCTCGTGAAGCTGTCTCTGGACTTCTAGTTGCAGTTGCAGTGCCTCCTTGATTTGCAGACCACTGCCAGGAAAATATATAAGTTTTGAGAAAAGCAAAATGCTTGTTCGAGAAATTGTGGAATTTTAAACAAAAGTGCTAACGATAAGATGTAAATTCTGAGTCAGACAACGAAGGAATTAAGTCATACGACAATCAGGTATGCAAAAAGTGCAGAGTGCTTACGTTTTAATATCAATCTGTGCTGCATTAGTCATGCTAGACCTTTTGTCAGATTTGCCTGCAAACAGGCATAACAGTTCCATGTTTTTACTACATTTATAGATTGTGTCAAGAAAATGCGCAAGACCGAGCACAGGAAAAGACCAAAGCAGGGAAAAAGATCAAGAATTAACAGGCAAGAGATTTCGCAGTACTTTGGGACTCAAACATAATGTTTCATTTTGCATTCTGACAATTTAGTTCAAACTGATGGATAGAAATATGGAGAAGAGAGAATAAAACTTTAAGATCAAAAGATATGCATGATTCTTCCCGATAATCCCAGAAGAAAATGCCAACACCACGCACACACTATGACTTTTGTTTAAACCGTAGATGTTTACAGATGGTCAGACAAGCATCAACTACTTCAATGAATCTAGCAGTTCTTTCTTTGGTTTGTGCCATGTGCAGGTACAGAAAAGGAGTTTTCTCAGATTTTGATATTGAATGTTCTTTCTTGCACAAGCTTCTACCTCATTTTGTATTATCAGCAATCATCATTGTACTTTTTACGGCAAAAAACAACCATAGCATCCCTTTACATCTATATTTATACGCAAACTACATCAATATCTCCTTCATGACCTAATTATTACTCGAGCCATCTTCACTGAAGTCTAATTATCACTTGAGCCATCTTTACTGAGTTTTACAATCCAACATAAGTCCAATCATGTCATCAAATGCTTTTCAATAAGCAAAAGAAGATTTTGAAAAAAAAATTGTATTGCAAATAAAACAATCTGAGCAGCCAATTATCGAGCGAACAAAAAAAATTTAATCATGAAAGCCATTTAATGGGTATATATGTACCTTCAGAAGATTCTGGCATACACTTTGCATTTCGATATTTCTACAAAGCAAATGATTGAGGAAAGGAGAAAGGATCGATTTAGAACCCTATTCGACAGGATTTCAAAAACAGAGAAATTGTACGACAGACATATAGACACCTGCAAATGGCTTTTGACATGAAAGATAGTCAACCCCTCCGAGTCCATGAGCTTTAAAATTGCCTTTGGTGTAGCCTCTAAGTAATTAATGCGAAATCAGTAAACACCTTGAGTTGTTTGAGAGAAAATATGGAAAGCATATATCAAATTACTTACTGTCAGCACCACCAAGTCGATTAACACATTCAACAAACCGATCATGAAGATCCTGAGTCCATCTGATTCGCGTCTTACTAGGAACTGCTTCCGGGGATGCGGAGTTACAAGTAAGTGACATACACCCTGAAGGCCGAGACTGCCTCAGAGGTCCAAAAGGAGAACCATACATATTGTGCGAGACCTGAGTAAATAACACGAAAAGTGATCAAATACTATTAGATTGTTTCAGGAAGCAACATCAACATTATAAGCGCATCAAAGCAACGGAAATACTTCATTGCAAATGACTTACGCCAAATTCTCGATTTCTATCAGATGGAAATGGCTGATGTCTCCTAACTGAAGTATCAATATCCCCTAGCAATGTATTCTTGAGGTGCAACAGCCGTTCTTTTTCCTGTAGGTTGCCATAATGATTTCCATATGATCCGTCAGAACTGGCATATTGACAATTCGAAAACTGAGATTTCAAAGTTGACTGTGAGGAACTCCTGGATTGAGTATCAGGATCAGCTTGTGAATCTGCAAAGAAGCCATTCCCGGGCGGCTGATAAGATGATATCTGTGGTTCGTAATTTTTCGATGGCTGAGAACAAGAAGTGCTCCTATAGTTATTCTCACAATCATACTGTGTTAATCCCAGAAACCGTTCAGTGGCATAGAATGCAGTCGCGGGCGATCCAATATGAGTTATTATGGTGCTGGGTGAACTAACAGGCCACGGATTCTGCTGCTGTTGGGAGCCATCTTCAATGGCTGCTGTCTGGAAACAAAGTCCCAAGTGTGACGACTGATGTTGACTACCAAACCTTTGAGGATTTCCATTAGAAAATCCATTGTTATAATCATTCATCAAGTTCTGCTGCGGATTTTCTTGGCTACCAACCTTGTGGATATTCATTTATAAAGCGATCAAAACTGAGAAAACCGCGACTCGTCCAATGGAACAGAAATCGAAATCCAGATGAACTGTGATCAACTATTGAGAGAAACAACAAATCAAAAACTGTATTCAAACGAATGTATTTATTGACCGAGTCTTTAACATCTATTTAAAAGTAAGATGCAGATAGATAAAAATGAACAGAAAAATACTGTTCTAACTTCAGCTATCTATCTATCACAAAATTCTTTTTAATATGCCACAAGACTTCTTATATAAGATTTTTAAGTTACATGAATATGTCAACACTTGAAAACAAAGCCGATTAAATTATTCTTTAAAATGGATAAGGAACGAACAATGTTCTTTTGACAAATCCAAAGCCAGAATAGATAGAAACAAACAAATGTCTCCTGGGTTAAAAAAAAAAAAAACCACCTTTTTTTCTTAAGAATTTTTGTCTTTTCTTGAAAGGCTGTATTAGTGCCCTTGTAATGTGACCCTCGACATTGAGAAGTTTTTTTGAACTCGTGTCAAGAATGTCAAACTTCGAAACACATGACCCAAAACTAAAATTTTTAACAACTTCCACTTGTTAGAAGTTGTGCAGTATAAGTATGGATTAATTTCACAGCAAGATGACCAAGATGCTTAATCGATGAACCTTTGAGATGAAAACTAAAACGGATGCAATAACTTGGTGTAAATTGAGTCTGTAACAATTCTGTTATAGATGATGTTGCAACATTAACTAGAATATTAGTTCTATCACAGACCGTTAACAATCTGTTTCTCTAATTGTTTAGTTAGTTTATTCCACTTAATGTTCCAACATGAGTAGTAACAGTAAACAGCAGCGGAAATAAAAAGCTATAACAGAAATAAAGAACACCAAGATTTAACGTGGTTCAACCGTGCGGTCTACGTCCACGAGACCTCCCCTGGTCCAACAAACCTATTCATTAAGCAACAACAAATTACAACATTAATGGACTTACATAAGTAAAGACTCCCTCTTGACCTTTGACGCCTAGATGAAGAACTCCTTAACGAACTTCGGTTTGGCTAGCTCCCCTCGACTTGGAACGTTCTCTCTTGAGAATTACACCTTCTTTTCCCAAAGAATGAATAAAAGAGACAGTAATCTAACAACTCAAAGACTCATACAAATCACTCATGTCTTACTGTCAAACAAAACAAAGATGCAACACTTAATACAACAAAAGACTGAAACACAGATCGTGTTGTAACATCATTTGGAACACTGGACATAAAACTCTTTTGTATTTTCTATTGTAGCTCTCTGTTTTTGCCTCACATCTGCCGTGACCTTATGCTCCATATAAATACAAGCTTGCTATTTGAACATCTTGTCTTAGGCTTCAAGAAAGGCCTTGACTCATAAAATCTATTTTTTCTTTCCTTGTGAATATGCAATAAATGTCATTCTTTAATTAGGACAAATCTTCTTCTCATATGGTAAATTCTCATAAGATTTTTCCTGCATAATATAAAAGGTAAAAACACAAATATGGTAATATCATAAATTTTGCTAAAACATAATCATTCAAATCTCAATTAATTTAATTATCTTAACAATCAAAATTCAATCAATTTAATTACCAATCAATCTAATTTTCTTAACAAGGCAGACCCTCATGTCAGGATTCATACACCCCCTCCTGAATAGAGATATAGGACTTTTCAAAAGTGAAAAAGGATAGGGGCAATAAAAATGGAATCTGGCTGTATTAAACTATGATTCTTAAAGTCCCTTTTCCTACCACTCGATAACTAGAGAATATATAGTTATGGAGCATCTTTAACTTGATAATTTCATTCAGAATACTGGCACATATTCAAGATTTGATTATTCTTCATTATTGATGTGGATGAAGACAATTTTAAACACAAAAGTTTTAAAAAGGGGCACGCGGTGCATGAATTTCTTATTATGCACGAGGTGTTGAAAAGATTGAAAGTCACTTCAGGTCTATAAGTCTATTATATGCCACTTTATTTACATTTTTTGTAAAAAACTATCTTCATAATTTAAATTATGACCCCTAATAGTCGAGTCATATGATAACAACGTTATCGTTGTGCTAAAGCTTCCATTCTTTAACCGTAGAAGATAATAAAAACTAATGTCCTGTACAAGAGATCCTCCCACCCTACCTAGTTGCATCTAACACACTGGGTATCTAAACAAAATCACCAGAAAAGTTCCAGTAATAATTCTCTGAAAATGAAGTAAATTCATAGAGCAGTGAGATTCCAAAACGTGTCGAAAAGGAAAAGACCGTACCATTTCCTCATAATAGATATTGGAATCAGTTCCAATATCATAATATAAGACTAAGAGAGCATTATATTTAGATTAAATAACAAATATTAATTTAAATTGATTAACAAAATCACCAGAAAAGTTCCAATATCAAATTCTCATGCCAAACCATATATGTTTACACCAATAAGTTATGACCCCTTTGCTCTTATGCCTTTTTAGGCCACCATTAATGTCTTCCACTTACAACATTCTACTTCCAATTGATTAGCTCTATTGCTAAACATGACATCACTCGACTCCGACCAAAGTGGCATATCGAAAGATATTGGTGAATCATATTCTAATATAGTGATCTTGAAAATGAGTTTTTCCGTTATTAAGAAAAAAGTTGGTGTCAAATGATATGAGTAAAAATTGATTTGAGAACCATAAGAAATCGACTTGTTAGTATGCATACAATCAAAATAGAACTAGACATCATTGCTTGACCAGCCGAGGTCGGTGAGAAGTCCCTTACGGGAGAATATTATGAGTGAGGACCACATAATTTAGAGATCTTGTCGGGAGAAGATTCCCTTTTGTATAACCAAGGTATACATTAAGTAAGTCACCGCGTGCCTGTAAAACTTGGGAATTCTTTTAAAAAATAGTATAAATACTTCATTCTACACAAGCAAAACATGACTAATTTTAAACACTCTCGCTTAATTTAAGTTATCCCATCTTAAATTTTATACTTAACAATCTCTACCTTAATCGTTAAAATCTATCTCACAAAATTAAGCCCCTTTATTTCTTACATATTAGTTCGAATTGGTACTCTTTGCCTCTTTTCATTTTACTTTAATACTTTAATAACTTTCTGACAACAATCATGTGCATTAAACTAATTGGCAATTAGTGCTCTCTTGTTAATGTCATCTACTTAACGGTTGTATCAGGTCTAATTAATTTTTCTACAATTAAAAACAAGATACCAACAACTGAATCACAATAGTATTCTTTCAGTAAATGAATAGCCAAAAGCTAAAAAACAATAACACCTTGCAATCTCATCATGATGCTAATGTCTTAAAATTATTTAGAATAATAAACCCCACATCGGAATCTCCTAGATCTATGGCTCTGTTTGGTCTAGCTGTCAAATTTTAACTTTTAAGCTGTAGAGCTTTTGCAGTAGAGCTTTGGTTAGAAGTGCTGTTGAACAAAAGCCGTTGACTGTTTGGCCTATATTGGACAATATTAAACTTTTAGAAAATTTGATGGCAATATTGTATTTTAAAAAATATGAAGAGGTATATTTGAGAAAGAAAAAGAAAACAACTTCCCGCATTATATAAAAACAGTTTCGCAAAAACTTATTTTGAAAAGCTCCAATTTGGAGCTTCTTGTTTTTCAGCTTCAGCTTTTACTTAAAAGCACTTTTAGAAATGGGCCAAACAGGTGAGATCAGCTTCTAAACTCACAAAAAGCACTTCTGAGTGTCAAAAAGCTAGGCCAAACAGACTCTATATCCTTTCCCCATTAGTAAGAAGATTAGTATTTGTCTTTTGATTTTAGAGCCTTGTAGGTTTAAGAGGATAATTTTTTTAGTTTTGCCGCATCACGATCTTGAATTGCCTTGGACGTATTTGGTGGCAGATATTTATGATATTTGTGAGATTTAGTATTTTATCTGTGATTTTAGATCCTTATAAGTTTAGGATGCATAATCTTTTTAGACTCACAACATCACGAACTTGAGTTCACCTTGGACAATTTTGGGGGCCTGACAGCTCACCAGAATTGATTATAAAGAAAATAATCTTTTAGTTAATTCTATCGAGATGTGACAAGTATCCCGTGCATACTCCAAACGTTGTACCTTTAGGCTAACCACTTACTCCATCTTCTTTTGTGAAAGTTTTTCTTTCTAAATTTCATTGGTAAACCTAACCTTTAATCATAAAATTTTAGCAAATAAATTATACAAAAATAAACCTTATTAATTTTTTGTCCATCTCAATGTTTGTCAAATTTATTACATTTCTTCTTGGTATAGTTTGTTTTACAAAACTCATTTCTCAAATACTTGCAAAATGTTTACTATCACGCATAGGTACTCCCAAAATTTAAAAACTAAAAAAAATTATTATTTCTATCACATGTGAGCTGGAATCTAATGTAGCTGGTGGTGATTTATATGGAGAGCAAAAGTTTGAACGCTTTGTAGATATCAGCATCGGAAGATGACAACAGAATAATCAGTAGGCTTTCGGCCATCGCACTAGTCAAAGGAACCTTGTTTCGATTAATTGTGAAACTTCCACAACCATTTTATTTATAAGGGAACTGTCGTTAAGAAATCTTTCGGAATTATATTAAGAGTGTTAAAATTTGGGATACATAATCTCATTTAAAAGAGTTATAATTCAAATTATTGTATTATTAAGAATAATAACAGTCGGGACTGATTTAAGTATTTCGAACTTACACAATAAGAGTATCAAACTTTAGAAGACATAATATCACTCACAAGAACCATGACTTAAATTAGTAAAGTATTAAACATAATAGCAACCGAGACTAATTCTAAAAAAATTAACTTCATGATTACTTCGAATACGAAATGTGAATAACTTAAACACTGTACCGCTAAACTAACCAGGACTCCTGGAATTTCTACAGCTATTTGCTCTATGGAACATTGAAGATATCACAAATTCCAACTGGACCAATCCTATTGTCTTTATGGTTAATTGACAGTAGGTTATTTGGTGTAGATAAGCAGAGTTCTAGCCAGATTCAACTAGGTCTTAATCATACAAAGGCCGTTCAAAGGTATCCAACAATAATCATTTTTTTTTTCTTGGTGTAGCAGCAATAAGTTATTGATTTTGCAGAAGAACAAGTTCCCTTGCCACGTAGAAAAAGGTCATAAATATTTTATTACCAAATAATTAAAGGGTCATAATCATGGACATAATGGCCCTTCGTTAATTATAATTAGTGATGCAGCAGTCAGGTTGTAATGGAAAAATAATAAAGTCAACACTTTCCAGACATATCTTGATTACATTTTTATCAAAATGTTTTTTTTGTATTAAAAAATATTTGAAAATTTAATATAAAAAATGAAAATAACAATAATAATAATAATATAAGAAGTAGACTTCTACTATCTCTATGTGTGCACTAATAGAGGAAATTATTATAGAATATATATTTTACGAGTTACTTTTTATAAGTGCACACGAAACAATTTTGGCACAATATTAATAAGCAACTTGAGTCGCCACATCAACCTGACTGGAGACGAGCCCTAACTTCCACAGGTCCTTGGTTTGATATCCCGTAGTGATCATTGTCTTTAAGAAAGCGAAGCGGGGCCAATTTCTCATACTTGCTTTGTGTGTCCCCCTTTCTTTGAGTGCTCCACCCGGTTCACTGGGTTGTTGGCCTACCAAACACTTGCGCACTGCGTTGGCCCTAGAAGAGAAGAGATTCAACTTAAGAACATAGAAACTAGCTTGTAATGGAGCATATATTGGGGCACACCGTAACATCACGGAGTTTATAGCCTTAGTTTGAATTCTATGTAATCCTGCCTAGTATAAGTTACTCGTTATAATTATTATTATTATTTTTTTTAAAAAAAACCCTTTGAGCTGCCACATCTACATAAAACCAGTAATCGCTTTCCAGGTTCCTGAATAGCGACCAAATTGAAAAATTCCCCCACCTATTACAAAAGAGAGCTAGAGAGTGAACTACAATGCTTCCATAGCCCATTTCCTTATCATACATACATGATATATATGTTAAAAGTTGTGCAATAGATGTATGGAGTAATTTCACAGCAAGACAACTAATATGGTTAATTGATGAAGCTCTGTGATCAAGACTAAAACAGAATGCAATAACTTGGTATAAACTGATTTTGTTATAACTTTTTTACAAGTGATGTTACAACATTAACTGGAATATAAGTTCAATTTCAGACCATCAACAATCTGTTTCTTTAATTGCTTAGTTAGTTTATTCCACTTAATGTTCCAACATGAATAGTAACAATAAATAGCAAACAGCAGCGGAAATAATAAAACTATAACAGTAATAAAGAACACAAAGATTTAACGTGGTTCAACCATCCGGTTTACGTCCACGGGAGTTCCTCTGGTCCAACAAACATGTTCATCAAGAAATAGTATCAGTTACACACACCAATGGACTTACAACAAGTAAAGACTCCCTCTTAACTTCTGACGCCTTGGTGAGAAACTCCTTAACGAACTCTGATTTGGTGAGCTCCCCTCGACTTACAACGTTCTCTCCCGAGAACAACTCATTCTTCTCCCGAAGAATGATTAAACAAAATAGTGATCTAGATATTCAAAACATACACAAGTCACTCATAACTCACTGTTACACATCACAGAGTCACAACACTTAACATCTAAGCAACCAATAAGCATGTCGTGTTGCAACAAAACATACAACTCCGATGTGCTCTCTTGCCGCGTGTCTTAATTCACTATTTTTTCTTCGGTCATCTTCTGTGCGCCTGGGCTATACATATATATTTTGCTGATACACCGCCAACCACCTTAGGCCTCAAGACATTCCTAATCAATATGCAATTAATGATATGCCACATGCAATTAATGTTATACCATAACCAGCACAACCTTAATATGGTAAGATGCCATAATATGCTTTCTTGTAACACAAACAGGAACCAGCATATATATAGTAGTTTAAGATCATGAGGTTTTGCAAAAACACAACCAATCCATGCAAGCCATCATGATTTACCAAAATCGATCAAGAGATGCAAGACCCCAACAATCTCCCCATTTGGCTTTGTTTAGGCAAGAACCGTGATAATGTTAAACATTATAAAAAGCAAGTATAGCACAGAAGAAAGATTAGAACCCGAAGCAAGTATAGCACAGAAAAGATACATAAAAGATATGAGAATCAGTATTGCAACAAAAACATAATAACAAACATAATAACAAACATTTATAGCAGTTATAGCAAATACTGTTATAGCAAATACTGTCTCGCCCTTTTTGCCAAACCAAAGGCAAAGGTAAGAAGAGTACTGAAAGCAGAAAGAGAGATGATATAGGAAGACCAGAAAATGAACAACATTAACTAGAAGAAGAGCCTATCAAATGCGCCATCAGAGAATTCTGTCCTTTGAGCAGTTGATCCAAAGTCTGATTAAGCTGATCCTGATTAGCCTGAATATTCCCTTGCTCCTCTCGGAGTTCTTCAATGGCCTCATGAAGCTGCTAAAATTGCTGCAACATGGCAGACTGATCAACAGATGAACTAGCATCATCAGCGCTAGGGGCTGGTATACCACCAGCATTCTCCCCCTTAGTATCATCTTTGTGAGCCCCCTACAAAATTTTTCTGGAAAATAACAGTGAAGAGCCTGGTTAGTGCAACACTTCATCAGGATCCAGAACCTTGTGTTGTGACAAGAGAAAAGCGCATATGATAGAGGGATATGACAAGTACTGACTAGAAAAGTTTTTAACAGCTTCCTCAATGATGCGTGCAAAGACAACCTTACCCAGATCAAAATTCACCCCAGTACCTATAGAGTAAAGCAAGCAACCCATCTCACTACTGAGGGTAGTAGAGTGCTTAGTAGGATACCAATTTGCCATGGCCATCTTATGCAGAGCAGCATACTTAGTAGTGAGTCTATTCCCAGGTAGTCTGGACTCTGATTTCCATTCAAATGGCTCATCTATCAGTTCATAGCAATAGTAGGCAGAGAAACATTTGGAATAATCTCTGTAACTGGTGTACATCCTAAGAACTTATTTAGAGCAGTAGGAGAAAACTCAAAAACATGGCCGGGCACAAAAATCTGATTATAATATTTTGATGTTGCAACACTGACATTGATGTGCAAATTTGAGTAAAACTCATAAACCAGATTGCTAGAAAATGATTTTATCAACGCAAATGTGCCTAACAGATTCCTTTCCCTCAGTAAGGCAAGTACCGTTGTTCCTTGATATGATTTCTCATTCAACGGCTTCTCTATAACAAACTTCCGCTGAGACACGATTTTAAACTTTTCTTTTGATTCAGAAAAGAAAAATTGTGAAGAATAAGCAATGGAAGGATCATACCCTGGACATGATCGATTTGCTGCCTTGGATGGCTTGGAGCGTGAAGAATCTACAAGTTTTGCCCTTTTGCGTTTGAAACTGCCAATGTGCTTCTTCTTTTTGGTTTTGGATTGTCGACCATCCTCTGCAGGTGTGACTTCAGTTTCGGATGGTGCACGTGACGCTGCAACATTATCTGAGACATTGACAGGAGTGCCCTTTGATTGTGCACTAAATGACTCTGTAGTAGCTTGACTTGGTCCACTCTTCTCAGCCGGTGCCATGATGGGAGATGATGTTGCAACAGGGACAACAATTGCGACCTTGGGCATAGCCTCAGAGTCTGATGATTCTGTTTCCTTATTGTGGTGATGAGGTGTTTCGGTGTGAACAACTACATCCATGCATGTTAGAGTCCACAGAGGGTCTATGAATGGTCTTTTAGCCCTAGCTTTGGTTGTTTGTGGTTGAAGTGACCCACTAGTACCCGTGTCACTGGATGATGTTGCATCATGGCCTTCAGCTGCTGGTGGAGGAGATGGTTCATCAATGGTGATAGGGTGTGACGAAACCCCTCCAGGTGCTCTGAATTTGAGGGTTCCCCGACGTCTACCACATAATCTCGTTTTCACCATAGTTTTTCTGCAAGTGGATAGACAACAAAGAACTCGAAGAGCCACAGAGAGGATAAGAGAGAGAAACAAGAAAGCGAGACAAGTTAAATAAGTAACAATAGCAGAGTAATGGAGATATGGAGGGGCAAAAATTTCTTACTTAAACTGTGCCCTAATCGTGGGTAACTGCCCATCAGTTTATCCAATCCCACGATCTTAGGAAGTTCAAAAAATTAAAACTGCAAAAGTAAATTAACTGCCAATCAAGGATATCCAAGTTTTCCGTTCAAAACACTCTTCCATGAGGTATACGAAAGTTGTAACATTTTGACATAAGTTAGCACAACTTTATCATGATGATTGATTTAGGGAATACTTGTTACAACCTAAAATAAACTAACAGTATATTTCATAATTCTTAGATCCGCCAAGATTTTCTCCCCCTCTTCCTTTTTTTTTAATGAAATAAAAGAATGCGAAATAAACTCAGTCAGCATGAAATCACTCAAGAATGTTTACTCATCAATACTTATTTCAGACAATGATTTAATTAATGAACCATGTGTGTGTATGTGAGAAGTAGAGTTTTTAGATAACCATTACCTTCAAATTTGCAAGGTACAAGTGCTTTCCTTATCAGTTCAAACATACTTGATCATCTTAGTCATCAGATAGATCAAACTCTTGTACCAGCAAACTATCCAGATTAGCTTCCTCAATCTAGACTTCAAGGTGCACAAGGATATATAGTTCATAAATTAAATCACTAGCTGAATTAAATATCAAACTTTTAGTTTTCTCAAGCTTATTTCAAGTTCCTGATGTGCAGCATGTTGCAACTTTAAATATTACAAATTCCTATAGCTTTTCTTAGGGTCTCAAATCTTAGAAGATCTAAAGCTTTGGTGAAAATATTTGCAATTATTTTTCTGTTGCAACATATTCCAAGACTATGACTTTTGTTTCCACAAGTTCACGTATGAAGTGATGTCTTATGTCAATATGTTTAGTACGAGAGTGTTGAACAAGATTCTTGGATATGTTAATGGCACTCATGTTGTCGCAATAAACAATCAAAACCTGATTTTCAATTCCATAATCATTCAGCATTTGTTTCATCCAAAGAAGTTGTGCACAACAACTTCCTACAACTATGTATTCTGCTTCTGCTGTTGACAAGGAGATTGAGTTTTACTTCTTACTGTACCATGACACCATGTTGTTTCTGATGTAGAAACATCCACATGTTATACTCTTTCTATCATCTGCATTTCCTGCCCAATCAGCATCACTAAAACCAACAAGATTAGTGTTAGTGTCATTAGTAAACCATATTCCAAGACTTACTGTACCACTCACATATTTGATTATATTTTTTACTGCAAGTAAGTGAGATTCTTTTGGATTTGCTTGATATCTTGCACACACTCCAACACTGAAACATATATCAGGTTTACTTGCTGTAAGATACAACAAACTTCCTATCATACTCCTATATAAACTAGGATCGACTGATTTCCCATCCTCACTCCTAGTCAGTCTAGTGGTCACACTCATAGGAGTCCTTGAAGACTTAGCAGATTCTAACCCAAATCTTTTAACTAGATTCCTGACATACTTCTCTTGAGATATAAAGATCCCATCTTTACATTTCTTAACCTGCAATCCTAAGAAGTATGTTAATTATCCAACCATGCTCATTTCAAACTCATGTTTCATATGCCTAACAAATTCATCAACCTTATTCTCAAATGTTGCACCAAATACAATGTCATCAACATAAATTTGAGCAATGAGAATACCTGAACCAAACCTTTTGATGAACAAGATTTTGTCTACTCCCCCTCTCTGGTAGCCTTTATCCTGCAAGAACTTCGTCAATCTGTCATACCAAGCTCGTAGAGCTTGTTTCAACCCATACAAGGCCTTTTTCAACTTATACACATAAGTGGGATAGTGAGGGTCCTCAAAGACTTTTGGTTGCTCAACATATGCTTCTTCATTTAGAATGTCATTCAAGAATGCACTTTTTATATCCATTTGAAACAGTTTAACCTTTAACACACATGCAATGGATATTAATAATCTAATAGATTCAATCCTAGCAACCGGAGCAAAAGTCTCATCAAAATCCACACTTTCTATTTGTGTATATCCTTGAGCGACTAGTCTTGCCTTGTTTCTAGTGATATTACCACTTTCATCAGTCTTATTTTTAAAGATTCATTTAGTTCCAATTACATTGTCATTCTTTGGCCTAGGAACTAAAATCCAAACATCATTCCTCACAAACTGACTCAACTCATCCTGCATGGCATTTATCCAAATTTCATCTTTTAAAGCTTCAGTCATATTTTTTGGTTCAAGAGTTGTTGTGAAACACACAAATCTTACCATATCTCTATAGTTCTTCTTGGGTTTACCTCTGGTTTGGATTCCATCATGTATTGAGCCTATAACATCGGTTGGGGCATGATTTATGTGGACATGTGCCAGTTCCGCTTGAGTTCTTTCACTAACATCCTTTGTAGTTCCGTCGCATGTTGTAACATATGGTGAAACATTATCCGACTGCTCAACTATTCTGCCTGATATTTCATCTGTCTCAGTTACATTGGGTTTTGTCATTCCTTCTTCCTTCAATGTTACAACATCATCTAACTCATTGGTCTTTGTTTTGTTGCTACTGATTTTTCCCATTGGTTCTCCTGCAAATTTTTGCACTTCGTCAACTACCACATTAACAGATTCCATTATAGTTCTGGTAGTCAAATTAAAAACACGAAAAGCCCGGCTGTTTGTAGCATAACCAAGAAAAATACCCTTGTTACTTTTAGCATCAAATTTCTCTATTTATTCTCTATCATTCAAAATGTAACATATACTTCCAAACACATAAAAATAACCCAGTGAGGGTTTCTTACCTTTCCAAATTTCATAGGGAGTTTTAGAAGTACCTGGTCGCAAAAGAACTCAATTTATGGTGTAACACACAGTGTTAATTGCTTCTGCCCAAAACCTATAGGAGAGATTTTTATCATTCAACATTACTCGAGCCATTTCTTGAATGGTTCTATTCTTTCGTTCAACCATACCATTCTGTTGTGAGGTCTATGGAGCAGAGAATTCATGTGTTATTCCATGCGCATTGCAAAATTCAGTGAATGAGTGGTTCTCAAATTCTCGACCATGGTCACTTTTTATTCTAATGATTTTCTGAATGTTGCACCCTTTCTCATTTTTCAATTTTAAACACAATTTCTTAAACACATCAAAAGTGTCAGATTTTTTTCTAAGAAAGTCCACAAATGTATATCTGGAAAAGTCATCCACACACACAAACACATATCGCTTACCTCCGATACTTTCGATTTGCATTGGACCCATAAGATCCATGTGCAACAGCTCCAAGATATTATTGGTTGACACATGTTGCAACACCTTGTGAGATGCTCTTACCTGTTTACCAATTTGACAGGAACCACACACACCTGACTGCCTATTTTTTAACTTTGGCACTCCTCGGACTGCACCTACAGTCACAAGTTTGGTCAGCAAGTCATAATTTAAATGTCCCAGTCTTTGGTGCCAAATCTCAGCATTGTCACAGGTGCTGTTGTAACATGTCATTGGTCGTTCCTGTGATGGTGTGAGCATATAACAGTTGTCAAACGACCTTTTACCTGAAAGCACACAATTGTTAGAAATGTCTAACACATGACAACCATCTTTAGTAAATTTTACATGTAAACCTTGATCACACAATTGACTAATACTAATAAGATTAGCTTTTAAACCATCCACGTGCAATACGTTCTTGAGTTTTGGAAAACCTTTAATATCCAAAGTTTCTCTCCCAGGTATTTTTCATTTAACACCATCACCAAACGTAACTTGTCCTTCATCTCGCTCTTTGTAGCTGTTCAAGGCTTCTCACATACCTGTCATATGTCTAGAACACCCACTATCAAAATACCAAGAGTTAGCAGAATAAGATTGCATAGAAGTATAAGCAACACAACAGGCTAACTCTGTTTTCTTTACCCATAATTGTTTTACCTTATGTTTCAGAAACATGTGTGAGGGTCTTTTCTGCTTACTATGAGACTTACCTTTCTCCTGCATTCTTTGAAGTCTGAAACAATGAGGTCTGATGTGTCCAGGTGCAAAACAGTAGTGACATGTAGGAATGAACCTATTTTTCTTTTTCCAATATTGTCTCTGCAATGTTTTTGGTGCTATCGGAACATCAGATACCATGGCACTTTTACTGCTATTCTGAGCAGTTGCATCTTCATACTCAGATTCTGGATAATTTGAACTTTTGACAAAGATAGTTGTACCAGAAGATTCTCCTTCATAAAAACTAAGTCCACTATGATCTCTACTCGATTTTTGAATGGATAACATGTGATCCAATTTTTCAGTTCCAGAATTTAACATTTTTATATTTCACTGCATCTGCTTTAAATCATGTTGCAGCATCTGTACTTCCAACAGTCTTTCTTCAGCCAGTTTTTCTAGTCCTGCTTTTTGTTTTTCCAATTCAATAATCTTTAATTCTAGTCCTTGATTTTTTTTGCACACGAACACCCATTTTTCGTACATGTTCTTGTATGTTTTCATGACTTCTTCATCATCCAAATCACCATCACTGTCTGATTCACCACAATCAGATTCACTTAACTCCCCATATTGATTATTTGTTGTTGTAACAGCAGTACCTATTCCCTCATCCACACTGATCTTGCTTGGTGCTGTTGCAACAGTGAATGCTACAAAGTTCCCAGTATGCTTTTCTTTACTTTCTGAAGAGTCTTCTGATTCTACATCACTCCAAGTAACCTTCATAGCCTTTTTCTTCTTTTTCAAAGTGTTTGCACATTCAGCTTGAATGTGACCAAAACCCTCGCATTCGCGGCATTGAATGCCTTTACTCTTTTTCTTCTCATTAGCTGATTTCAAGTTTTGCTTCTTAACAAATCAGTTGTTGTTGCAACATGAGACTTCTTATCAAAATTTGATTGTCTAAGCCCCTTTCTTTGCTTATCCCATTTTTTCATAACTCTATTGAAATTTTTGGTGAGCAAAGCTAAGGATTCAGAGATTTCAGATTCCTCATCATCAGAAGAGCTATGCATTTCATTCCTTTCAACATCAGTCTTTAGAGCAATGCCTTTTTCTTTCTTCTTTTGCTTAAACTTCATTTCAAAAGTTTGAAGGGACCCTATTAGTTCATCAATTTTGATTTCATTCATATTTTTTGATTCTTCTATGGAAGCCACCTTGATTCCAAATCTGTCTGGGAGAGAGCGCAATGTTTTTCTCACAAGCTTAGTATCATAATATTTTTCTCCCAAAGCAAAATATTTATTCGCAATATCGCACAGTTTGACATTAAAATCCGCAATGGTTTCATCCTCCAACATCCTTAATTCCTCAAATATGGTAGTAAGCATCTGCAACTTCGATCTTCTGACTGACGATGTACCTTCATATGTAGTTTGTAATATCTCCTAAGCTTTCTTCACAGATTCACATGTCGAGATTAACTTGAATTGATTCAAGTCGGTAGCATTGAATATTGCATTCAGTGCCTTCGAGTTCCAACTTGCCGAAAGGTCTTCATCCTTAGTCCATTATGTTTCAAGTTTAGTTGCAACATTACCCTGAGCATCTGTTTTGGTAGGAGATGTCCATCCATTTAGGATAACTTTCCAAGCCTTTTCATCAATAGATTTGATGAACGCCCTCATTCTAGCCTTCCAGTATGAGTAATTCGTACCATCCAACAGCGGTGGTTTAGAGATCGAACCTCCCTCACGCAAGGTGTCCATACCTATTCTTGTAAGACAACAACTCAAAACTCCCAAGAATTTAACCGAATTAGTTCGTAACCTGCTCTTGATGCCACTTGTTAAAAGTTGTGCAGTAGATGTAAGGAGTAATTACACAGCAAGACAACTAATATGGTTAATTGATGAAGCTCTATGATCAAGACTAAAACAGAGTGCAATAACTTGGTGTAAACTGATTATGTTACAACTTTGTTACAAGTGATGTTACAACATTAACTGGAATATAAGTTCAATTTCAGACCATTAACAATCTGTTTCTTTAATTGCCTAGTTAGTTTATTCCACTTAATATTCCAACATGAATAGTAACAATAAACAGCAAATAGCAGCGGAAATAATAAAACTATAACAGAAATAAAGAACACCAAGATTTAACATGGTTCAACCATTCGGTCTACGTCCGCGGGACCTCCTCTGGTCTAACAAACCTGTTCATTAAGAAATAGTATCGGTTACACACACCAATGGACTTACAACAAGGAAAGACTCTCTCTTAATCTCTGACGCCTTGGTGAGAAACTCCTTAACGAACTCTGGCTTGGTGAGCTCCCCTCGACTTACAACGTTCTCTCCCGATAACAACTCATTCTTCTCCCGAAGAATGACTAAAAAAAATAGTGATCTAGATATTCAGAACATACACAAGTCACTCATAACTCACTGTTACATATCACATAGTCATAACACTTAACATCTAAGCAACCAATAAGCATGTTGTGTTGCAACAAAACATAGAACTCCGATGTGCTCTTTTGCTGCGTGTCTTAATTCACTATTTTTTCTTCAGTCATCTTTTGTGCGCTTGGGCTATACATATATATTTTGTTGATGCACCGCCAACCGCCTTAGGCCTCAAGACATTCCTAGTCAATATGCAATGAATGATATGCCATATGCAATTAATATTATACCATAGCCAGCCCAAACTTAATATGGTAAGATGCCATAATATGCTTTCTTGTAACACAAACAGGAACTAGCATATATATGGTAGTTTAAGATCATGAGGTTTTGCAAAAACACAGCCAATCCAAGCAGGCCTTCATGATTTACCAAAATGGATCAAGAGATGCAAGACCCCAACAACATATATAAGAATAATTGACCAAAAAGAGAATACATATATTAAAATAAAGGACAAAATAAATAAAACTTGCACATTAAACTTTATAGTGTAGAATCTAATAGACCCCCGAAACTTATAACAAATTAATCTAATTAATGAGACTCTGATTTATTTCTTAGCTAACGGTCAAATTTTATTTATTTATTTTTAGGATGTGAGAACTCAGTTGGCGGAGCCCGACCACCAAAGACTGGCGGAGCTTGATCACTCCCTGGTAAACTCCCGGGTGAAGCGGTACGTCCCAATACATGCACCGACTCAGTCAAAGTTACCCAAAGCAGATTGCGTGAATTGAACTTTATGTATACCATATTCGAATCACACCCCTTACCGTTGGGTTGTCCCTTGGGAAAACGGTCAAAAATTTCATTACTAATCAATCTTATTATGGCTCATCATTGTCAAATTAACAGTCAATAGTTCACCCTAAATTGTTCGCTTGCATGTTCATCTATTATGAGGGTACTTTTTGAATTTTCACCATTTCTTTAACATCAATTCTCGCATGCAAATTTTTTTTTGAGCAACTTATCTAATTAATTCGAACCTTGCTTATTTCGGACAAGATTATTTGTTTTGAAATTTAGACCCTGATATGAATACGAACAGCTTGTTAATAGGTGTTGCTTGCCATTTAAAAAAATAAATAGATTCTCACATGCAACTAAAGAATAGGTTATGGCATGATAAAGCTTCCAACAAGGATGATGAACTTTTAAATCATTTCCATTTTTAGTAAAGAATTCATTCAAAGACTTGATAATTCTTCCACTTGATGGATAAGATAGGACCAGATTTGGATGCATTAGAAAGAAAGCAGAAGATCCTCGTCATTTGCAGAAGTATTTTTTAAGGACCATTCTGCATCATTCAACACTTGATAAAAAATGGTGTTTCATGAATAATAAAAGACATGAACAGCCAATTGCCTTTTAGATTTTCCAAAAGACAAAATATGTGCACCCGATGCCTCCATTAATTTTGTAGATGCCAAAATCTACAATTATGAATTTTGGGCCACCAGCAACCTACAAGGACAGAAGGCGAGAAAAGCGGTATAAGTCTTGAGACACCGGTGTGGTGCCGGTGAAGACACTCTGACGCTCAAGTTAGTAGGTTATCGGAAAGGATAAGAAAACGAGAAAAATGGGAAAGGAAAGGCGGAGACTACCATAGTATCGGTGTCGATATTAGGGGTGTAGGTCGTGGAAATATAGAGGGGGAGAAGGAAAATAATGCTAGTGCGGCTAGTATTTGATGCCCTCTCCTTGTATAGGTGTGGTCAAGCCAACAGTCATGGACTCTTGGCACTTGTACTCTCAGTAGACTACCTGATCGCTTATCGCGTAGGATAGAGGTACTCTTTATCTCAAATCCTTCGTCGATCATCTGCTTCTCGTAGGCTGGACGAATGCGATAGGTCGAGAGTCGCTTATCCCCTGGACTTGCAACTCAAGTAGACTACTTCGAGGAAGTAATTACTTATCCCGTAAGATAAGCCTCCATCTGAACTTGTCGATTGTCGTTCGCTACAGTAGTCTAGTCCCTTAAGGTATCTTTCTCGGTCGCTTATCCGTTACAGTAGGCTAGTCCTTTAAGGACTCTTTCTTGGCCGTTTATTCGTTTGCAACCAGCAAGGCCATAGGTCATGCCCGAGTCCATCGTCGGTCACCTGTATGAGATAGTCCGTTCTTTGGGCCTAGCGTAAAGCTTGGGGCCTCCGCGTGGGCTCCTTCGATAGTAGGCTGCGACTCAAGGTGCTACATGCGGGCCTTGGCCCTAACATTAACGTCATTTAGGGCTAAGCAAACCATCGTGGTTGGACCGAGGGTCCAAGCCCAATGCCTCCATTAATTTCATCGATCAAATAGGAAAATTATGCATCAAAGATAGCAAGAGATATCAGTACTGGGCACTTGTTTTAGTAGTATGATTTTTGCTTTGTGTGTAAGAGGTCTCGAAATTGATTATCAACAGGTATATATTATATGTTTTGTACGTGATGTAATATTGACTTAAATCTTCTTTTAAATCAAGAAAAAAAAAATAACAAGAGACACCTACTAAAAAAAAATTGATCAGATTAAATTTTTAGCAATGAAATAAAGACAAGATTAATCGGATAAGAATGTGAAAGACACAAAGCTTGCGACTAAATTTGTCTGCTGGGAAAATGTCTTGGCCTGGGCTTCTCTTAGGTGCAAGAGTTCATCTCTTAATTATTTTTTCAGATTAATCTTTTATGCATTTATTTAATGTAGGAGAATCATATTATTTAACACTCCACTTTACTTCTTAAATACGTTAAATGTGAATGCACAATAGTAGTGGACCGAGGCCAACTCTAATTTTATGTTAAAAAATACGGGCTTTCGTTATAAAAATAACTAGTATTAGATAAAATACTTTAGATTCCACCTCCAACCAGAGCATTTAGATTCCACCTCCAATGTAACTTTAATTAAGCACAATGGCTCATCCACTTAAGTTGTTTAATACTGTGATGATTTCCTCTAGCATTTTGCTGAAGAATTTGCTAAAAATAGTAGGGAAACAATTCGTGCCTGACCTATTGCAAGAATCAATAATTTTTCTGAAAATTTTGAAGGGGCATTAAACATAAGCCTAATAATATTGTAGGAGAATCGGATGCTGTACATAATGTTCTGATATTCGAAAAGAGAAATAACTCTCTTTGGCCATACAAATATTTCAATCTAATATAAATAAAGATTCTTCTAGCTTCTTCTTCTTCCTTTCTTTTTATTTTTTATTTTTTAATGAGTAGCTTACGTGATCAATTTTAATACTAAAAATTTTGTAATCCAACGATACGTCCAGATACATAAATCAATTCAGTCAAAAAATCCAAAGAATCAAACTTAAAACCATTGATCTACGAATTTATAGTACTTTTATCATTTGTTTCCATCCCTTAGAACTTCTTCTAGCTTTTCTAGAGAAGTGCAAATTGTTATGTAAATAAAACTAGATCCGTTAATGTTCTATTATCACTAGTAGCGGAGTTAGGATCCTAAAATTAGGATGCACGAACTCATATAGTGAGAGAGTTAATCAAATTTTAATTTTTTTAGTTTTTATAAAGGATTAATACATGTATACTCTCGTTTATATGTAATTCTATTATAAATTATTACCAAATTAAAACATGCCACGTCTACGACTGTACCATAATTATGACCGTACTTATAGTCATTAGTCATTATCAAGAACCTCAAATTATACCCACCAAAGTAAAAAAAAAGTAACCTATGCAAATCATGATTAGGATGTCTAACAAAAAATATTCTTGTGGCTTTGCAATCGCATTTCCACACTCCACGGAGAACAATTCCCTAACAGGTAGATTTCAATCTGCTTTTCACAAAAAAAAGGATTGGATTTATTTAAAGAGGTATAATTAAGCATGTGCTATTTATCGAAGAGAGGAATACTGAAAGTACATTTGATGGGACTGCTAGGGTAGCCAATTTGTAACCTACTTTTGGACAAGGTTAAAAAAGGTTTTGAATTTTAATTTTTAAGTACATAAATTTTATATATTAGTAGAATTCACATTAATAAAAGAGAAGAGACGTTGGAAACGTTTTATTATTTTTGAAGCATTCTCCCAACTTTTTCTATCTTTTGAGGTCAAGAATTGCAACCAACTGATAGGTCGCTAAAACGTTACCTTCAATTCATGAATAAATGAGACAACTACATGCATGAACAGTTCTGTTCAGACTGGTGATTCTGCATGGATGAGGACCACTGTCCACTAGGTACTCTAAAACCTGATTGCCAATCGACCAAAGTATACAGCACCTTTCCCAATCAGAAATTAGCTAAGAAACATGAGATTTTATTTTAAAAATAATAGTTTTAAGAAGAATAGTCTAATATTTAATATGGTAATTTTGAAATTTTTGACTTTTTTGTGTGGGAAAAATATTTATAGCCCTTCACCCATAACTCGGTTTGAAAAAATAGTTTTGAATTTCATGTTTTTTAGTCACGTATTCAAATTTGCATCTTTAAATCAAATCACACGTGAAAAGGGATCTCTGTTACAATATATCCTTATTCCACATGAAAAAATCACGTTTCAGTTCTTTTTTCTTTTGGTCAATGAAATATAGTTTAATTAATTTAAAAAAAAGGTTATCGAACTCTAGTTGATACAAAATTCAGTCAGTTATTCCATTTCCTTTAAGACTTTGCCAGTGTGTGAAACAAAAAAAAAAAGGGGAAAAAAAAAAAGAGAAGACTTTAACAGTATGGAAGTAGAGATTTCCAATAAAACTAGATAGGGAATTGATGTCTGGGATGATAATTTGAATACTCTAGCGACATCACATGTATTCTTGGACAGAGCTCGATGAATGATGAAAAATTTTAAAAAATATTTGGACGAATATTCATCTGTGACTATTGGAAGGTGAGCCCCACTCTATGTAAAATAGACTGATATCCGATCATTTTAAGGAGTAATGGTTTCTGAGTCTGATCATTCAACAACTTTGGTTACAAACACTATGGTATTCAGGGGCGGAGCTAAAAATTTTTATTAGTAGAGGTTAAAATTCATAATTTTTAAATTATATGAGTACTTTTTTTTCAGTGGGGGTTAATTAATTTTTTTTAACTAAAAATACATAGATATCTAATTTTTTTCCAAAAAATATATAGAAACTTTAACATTTTTATGAGTTAGTGGGGCTAAAATTCATAATTTTTAAATTATACGAGTACTTTTATTTTTTCAGTAGGGGCTAATTAATTTTTTTTTAACTAAAAATACATAAATATCTATTTTTTAAAAAAAAATACATAAAAATTTTAACGTTTTTATAGATCAGTAAAGACTGCAATACCCACTGGTCCATATGTGCCTCCGCCAGTGATGGTATTACAATGTATTGTCATATCAAACTCCATGCTACTACTAGGTGAAAGGGTTAGTGCATTACCTAGTAATCTGTTTCTTTTTGGGCCCGTAGAAAGATAAATTGATTCCCTATACAGCATAGGCCCATTGTAAATACTACCAAAATAAGACTCGAAGGGGATGACTTGGCCCATATTATACTGTACACGAGTAAATTTGAATTTCCTCAAGTGATCAATATTAATAAAATAATGATACAAATGGTGATCAAATAATTGTTCATTATTTACTACCATCTATCTTCCCCATAAGGTTATATGAATCAGAATCTGCCTTCAAAACGGAGGCTTGAGCTAATTTTAACCTGGCTCACATTGCGAGGCTGTAAGTGTATATTTGCTTTCTTTGTTGATATTGTCATGTAATTTAATGACATATTCAAGTTTACAATAATCGAAAAGCAAAAAAAAAAGAGAAAAAAATAGTTTACAAAAAATAATAATTATGTCATTTACAAAAAAAAAAAAATTGCTAATATTTAGTTGAGCTCTATTTTCTTCACCATAATTTGTGAGAATTCGAGTTATTTCATGTTCCTTGGAAAGGGAAAGAAACAAATAGAGGCTATGAACTTGAATGGTCATATAATAATGGAGTTACAACACCTTTTGTAATTATGTGTACAACTTTTTGAGGTTTAATAAATACTTGCCTTCAGTAAATAAAATAAAATAATGACTCAGGCTAGTTATTTTAGGTTGGTAAATTTAAAACTCAAAATAAATATTTTTAAATTTATGATATTAATCTCATTTACAAACCTAAGATGTGACCTACATTCATGCACCTAATTATGGAAAATTCTTTAAAACAGAAGACGTTTCCTTAATAGGTACGGTGTAGACCCCACTTCAACGCATAAAATTATGTTCTAGAGTGAAAAAGTGAGACCTATAGATGTGTTTTAGCCTCTTCCTCCAAGTACGAATGTGCTTTCCTCATTGCACGATGGTCTTACTGTTCGAAATCCACCAAATCGATGTGGGATAGAAACTACCGTAGAAAGATATATACTATGGGGTCATGGCTTGTGAAGAGCACAGCTAGCTAGGGACGGAGAATTTGATGACCAAATATACATCAAGTTGATGACGAGGAGGAAAACCATCTTTGTTATATATATTTGGGGCCGTGATTTGAGATTATTAAAGAGTTTACAACGCAGTTTTATTAAAGTTGGAATTAGCTGGCTTTCTGCTCACCATTGATGTAAGTTCAAAGTATATAGAATAGATTTCAACGTATATAGTAACGGAAAACTCTCATGAGAAGTTCTTCAAGTCTTATTAAACGTATCAAATTTCAAGATAATTAAATGACCTCATTTAAGAGATGTATAGTTTAGTTTGATGCAATGAAAAAAATCCAAGTGAATGGAAAGAAAAAGCACAAGGTCTATTAGGATCAATGCAGAGTCAAAACCCTATAGTTAAAAAGGCACTCATATATTGACGGCCCTTAACTAAAATTTAATATATCTAATAATGTGTTTTTTTCTTTTGACAAAAAAGAAGAAAAACTGTTTATTTTTTAAAACAGACATATTCTCGAACAAATTAAACGTGACTTTATCACTACTCAAGACTGACCTCAAAAAAATTATTTTTTTAATTCAAACTCGAGACGTGTGCAAATACCTCACTTACATTTCAAGCACCCTACTACTACGCCAAACTCTTGGAGGTAAATGTGAGCTCTTTGAAGTTGCTAAAAATAGTAATAGTTTCTCAACATGAGCTACAAGTTATCATGGAATGAATGCACAAGAAACTGACATCATATACTGATTCAAAGATCAAATTCGGTTTCAATCAGAATTACATGTACTAGATCAGAGTACTTGTGTCAATGATTAATGAGGTGAAGTCATTGACGCTTCCAATGATTATGTTACTTTCTCTATATAGTAAGGCTTCCAAATGCATCAAAGCAGTTGTAACTTGCATTTGAACCTCATACATAGTATAAGGCTAGTTACGTGTGAAGCCATCTTCGCATTGCGAAAGATTGATGATCCAATGGATCCTCACAGCTATGCTTACAAAAAGATGAAATCTTCTCTGGTCATCCATAACACCTACCAAGGCGAGAAATAAGGGCGAACTAAGAATTATTGTTGAATGAGGATTGAAACATAATTTAGTATTTGTATAAGAATAACATTTTCTTGATTGGAGATGATTAAATTAATTAAAAGTACCTTAGAAATACATACAGTTTTAAAAAATATAGCCCTTACTCACTTGTTATTGGTTTCGCTCTTGGGGTCAATGGAGGCTTCAGCCTCGCTGGCCCGTGAATGGCTCCACCCCTTGTGAAAAACTTAACCACCACTAGCACATTTTTTAGCTTTTACAACATTTAAAAACCATTACAGAAGAACTAAAAATCGTTGCAAATGACATTACGCAACGGTTTTCTTACCGTTGAATCTGCTCTCGTTGTCTAATCTCTACTGTAACGGTTTTTTGTAAATAAATATTAACGGTCAAAAAACCATAGCAACTGATTTTTTTTGCAACGGTTTTTTTTAAAGACTACATGATAAGTATTTTTCTATTTGCAACAGTTTTGAAAAGCATAAGCAACGGTTATCTTACAGTTGCAAGTTCTTTATTTATTTATTTATTTAAAATATATATATATATATATATATATATATATATATATATATATATATAAGACTCGAACCAAGGACCTTTTTGATAATGAACTCTATAACTATGTCAAACTAACCATCTCATCTAACAGTTAAGGTGTTAGAGAAAAAGTTTATTATTTTCATTTATATCTCTAATAGTCAACACTTTTGTAACAATTTTAAGAAATATAAATATAGTCTTTTACAATTGCAATGCTCTTTTTCATTTTTAACTAGTCGACGGTAGTTTAGAACTAAGAAACAAATGAAAATTTTAATTTTTGACAAAAAAATTGTAGAAATAAGGGGGTAAAAAGTGAAACCTAATTAATCAATTTTTTTTCAGTTTTTTTTTCTCTTTGTTTCAAATAATTAGTTGTGATAGTTTCTCATTTTCAATAACTAAAACTCAAATTTCTTTATGAACAAAATATCTCAAGATGTCTCACCAAATAAATATAAAATAAGAAATAGTTTTCTTGCATTGCATTTAACCTAATATTTTTACATACCATTGCTTAAAACCAAATACGATAAGCAACACTTAACAAAAAGGGTAGTATATCTCAGATTTTTTTAACTGTAGGACTCAATACTAATAAAATTGTTGCAAAAGAATTTATTTTATAAGTTGCAACTAACTCATAATTTTACAAACCGTTGCAAAAAATGAATGAAATAAGCAACATTTCATAAAAAAAGCGTTACATATTATAGATATTACAATAGTTTGATGCAAAGCATTGCAAAAGGTTATAGATATTGCAACAGTTAATTAAAATCATTGCAAAAGGTTATAGATATTGCAACAGTTAATTAAAATCGTTGCAAAATGTTTTATTTTTATACAACAACTATAAAACTGTTGCAAAATGACATTTATAGCAACGGTTTTCTTACATGTTCAATTCAAGGGTTGCAAGAAGTCAAAAATGTTGTAGTGCACCATGGTGATCATCTAGAGAGTTTGCAGCTTACAGATTTAGAATATTTTGTTTATATCAACTCAGCTAGATTTGGAAACCAAAATTAAAGAGATTGTAGACAAAGTAAGAGTAAAATAATTTTGCATGCTTAAAATACAATAATATTTTAAAGTATTTTGTAAAGTTAGCGAGAGTTGGAAGAGTAAATTCGCTGAGTTGATGGAAAACCCAGTCAGATATCACTAATAAGCTAGCTTTGTGTACTAAAGTAAGAAAAAATCAAAAAGTTCTTGTCGCGCTTGGTAAAGTTGATTTACTTCATCATCTTTCTTGTGTTTGGATCAATTTATGCTGCTTTAGGGACACTTTGATCAGATAAAGCACCAATAAACCAACATGATAAATAGTTTAAAGTTGGATTCTTTCTCCTATATATGTGTGCATTTCTGATAAGTTGTACTTAAGCAGCATAACATTTTCTTTTATTCTTGATTACATAGCAATGGATTTTGGAAAATGTTTCGCTACTATTGTCTTTCTCTATAAGAATCTAAAGGGGGTTAGGAGATGATTAAGATAATGCTTCCCAAAAGATTGATTCAAGTCAAAATTAATTAATCAATCTGCACACAATTTACAAAATGTTTTGGATCCTCACAATCACGCTTGTAATCAAATGTGACTGGTTTACATTTATTTTAATGGTTAAGTGGATTCATACCTTTCCCCAAATTTCGTGCATAGTCCTTTTAACGTTTTACTCTTTTTCTTGTACATGATTGAGCTTATATTTACATGGACAAAACGAAGACATCCAGGATATCAAAATTTCCAGGTTCCTAGAAAGTTCAATAATATTGGACTTTCTGTGATAGTGATAAGTGTGGTTCGAGGGAATATAACAAAGGAAGCATGATATGATCCAATCTTCGATTATCATTTGAATGGATTTTCGAGTTCTGATAAAAGGTGTGTTTCACCTACTGTTATTTGTCCCTTGGCTTTCTAAGTTTTTCCCAGATTTTCGACCTAGGTCCTGTTAATGTCAGGAAACTTCCCATGGTTTTAAGTTTAGTAATAGACAAACTGTTCTCTGTTACGTATTTGTGTATACGATCCAAACAGAAATTTACTGAAATTCCCAAATTATGTTTCCTCAAGATTTACAAACAAATATTGGTTAATTTTTAATAGTGGTTATTATTATTTGTCTGATTTCCTTTGACTAATAATAATTGTTGGCACCCATCAGCGGAACTATGTTGGACCATTTATCTTAATTTTTTTTAAAAAAAAAAAACTAACTGTATTTTCAGTATGTAGGATTAAATTAATCTTTCACTGAAGTAACATTTTAGATCTGTGCTTCGATTTACGCTCACTAAAAGAAAATTTTCAGATTGAACCACATATCATAATTAAAGCTAAAGAAAAGAGGCCTTTCTTGGATCTAAGTCTAGAATTCTACTTTTAGTTGCAACTAGTCATTGGTCTAAATTTTAAATTAAAGCAAGTGTAGAAAACATTGGATTCTACAATTTGAACAAGGATATAAAGTTTTTGCTCTAATTTGTATACCACCTAATAACAATAAAGCTCTTTTTTTCTTAAAATCATTTAATTTTGTGGCTTCATTTGCAAGCTACTGCCTATCATATCTGTGATATATTCATCTTCAAAATTTACAATAATTATCACTGATTGAAAGGCCTAAAAGTAGGGTGTGTGGGGTGGCCATTAATGCACCCCTCATCTTCGATCACGAGGAAGAATCTTGTTGCTGGATCTTGAAGTCCTCAACCCCAAACCTGTGTCAGCTTGTATTGAGCGATACGGCGTTTAGGATAAAGATACTACTGAAGCTATTGAAAAGAGTAACCAACATTACACTTCAGTGTCTTCTGTTTAATAAATTTTGTGTCATAAATGTATTTTAATGTCTTTCTAATCGAGATCCCGGGACACATGACGGTAATATTCTTGAGAAGTTATTCAAATTCATAACATATTAAATTAGCAATTTATCCAAAATTTTAAATTATTACAAAATGATTTACTATATCGTGAAGGTGTGAGTCGTTTTTGAACTTGCATGTGGACATGTTTTAAATAGGTGACAGTGATATTTGAACCAATATTTTTATTGTATATTAGGGTTTTGAAATCATATTAAATTATTACCTCATCTAAGATGTTAAGTTGTTAGAATGCGTTAAATTATATTTATTTATTATTTTTTACACATTCTAGATCTCAGCACTTATGACCCATCTGGAAGAGGCAGATATAGTGCGGGTTAGTTAGAACCAAAGATAATTGAGATTAGTCTTAAGGAGAATACTCTCTTGACTGATTCAAATTTAAGACTAGAATAAGTCTCTTACCCTCTTTTAAATATGTCACCACTAGACTAATCTCTCTCGAGGTTATTACATGTGTTATCGGGATAGCAATTTGTAACACGTATGATATTTGTCTCTGAAATATAAAATTAAATAAGATGGAACACGAGCTATTGTTAGCCGACAGACTTCATTAATGGTGCATGATGCGCGGTGAGAGCTCTATGATATGTTATTCGTAACAAATATAAAACCTAAAGAAATTTCATTTAGGAGGAGATGACAATTCAAAATAGAATATATGGAAGCACCAGCAGAAAGATAAGTATGAAAAGAATTTTTTGCCGCATGTTTAGAGAAAGTTTGATAAAAATTAATGAGAGTTAGGTGAGATTATAAGAAGATTATCCTAGTGAATTTTTTATTTTATTTTTGGTTTAGAAATCAAAGGAAGCAGAGCCAATTAAGTAAAATTATTCTGAGAAATGTTTAACCCCTTGTATCATTCTTTAATAAAATTAAGACTCAACTGCTCAAGGGCTGAGCCATAGTAATTAAAGGAGCCTAACGACTGGAGGATGCTATAATTTGCTAAATAATCCGTACAACGGTTTGCCTCCCAATAGACATGTATCACACGGTAGCTCACACACTGTTTAAGGATCTGAGTGTAGTTTTCAACATTGTTGAAAAAATCTTGACTGTAAAAAAGTGAGACTATTCAGTTCTGATTCTCGTACATAACAGGAGTTTCTCCTTTTTTAGTTATTATTATCGGTTTAAGATGATTAATTTATTAAAAAAAAAAAAAAAAGAGTGGGTTGAAGATTAGGTCAGGTTTTTGCGGATCATTTAGCATGCTAAATTTTCCCATGTTTGTTGTTTTCTAAGGGAAAAGCTTGATTTTAGCTGTTGTCTGATAGCAACATAAGCAGTGAGCAAATGACACTAGATATATATAAAAATGAACATTGATTTTGTAATATCGGCGAAGAATCAGCCATATCTACCTCTTCGAGTTGCTCACTCTTGATTCCAAAAGCCCGCAAGACTTGGGCACCAGTGGACAGTGGCAGAGATCCTGTGCTTTTTCTACTTACTCTTCACTCTTGCCTTGGACCACTTTTGCCCAATTCATCCCTTTAATTTTTTTATCTTTTGAGATACTAAGTTTGCCACAAGTTCAAAAATTTATAGCGGGTGAGTTTAAACAAGTAATTGGCTTTTTATTCATCTATTAGAATTTGTCTTTTTGAATGCATGGTAAAAGACGATCCATTGTTTAGTTAATGATCAATTGCATGATTTAAGATAATGGAATTAATGCTTAACGTGTTTTAGAACAACTAAAAATTGATCGAAAAAAACACAAATCATATACTATATTTTTTCAGTTTATAAATCACATCAGCAGTGTCAAACTCTGATATACACTAGAGAGATACATTCAAAGTTAGTCAAAAATAATATCTATTGAGACTAACCCAAAAGATAATATATATATATATACTACGTTGCTAGATTGACACTCAAGAAATCTGTGTTGTGTGTCTAATTTATATTTGATAGTAGTGGATGAAAAATTTAATACAACACTAACAATAAGTAAAATACCGTCCCAAGCTATAGCATGAGGAGTGGCATTAAGTGGGATTCAATCATAAAAAGCTGAAAAAGATTCTATAGAAGCTAAAACTGTTATAAGCGTTGTAGTTCTTACTAGTTTCACAAAATTATTTAAAATTACATAATATTTTCGATATTCTTAGTGTGTAAAATCATTTAATTCCACTTAATTTCCACTACTACCTATTAATAGAATATTTTAAGTCCATTCAGATTGCCATCGAGTAATCAAAAAGTTCTATAATTAGCCCTTATTGCTTGGGAACCAAACAGGTCACAAGCTAGGGTCCTTGTCTCATGTAAACCCGAGACAAACAGAAAGCAAACGCCTTGTTTCATAATTTGCAAAGTGGTTGGTAACTTTATTTAAATTTACGTATTAACTAGTGGCTATTTGGGAATGTACGTTTATCCATAGCGTTATAATATTATAAGTAAAATTCAATAATCATAATTATTAAATTTTATATATAACATTATAATATTATGAAAGAATACTTCCGCTCGTGACATTGTGGTGGTCAAGATCCCTTATAAATCCGTTTGAACATGGCAACATTATTCCCCCACAAAGAAAAGATGGTTGGCCTCTCCCATCCCAAAGCTCTCCACTCCATGAAATCACCATCACCATCATCTTCAACAACAACAACCATAAGCTCCATGAAGCTCAAAAATCTACTCCAAAACTTCATCTTCTCACACTTATACCGCATTGCTCGAGCCCTAACCAAAGCAAAATCCATTCTCGTTGAGCTCCTCAAAGACATCCAACTACTTCACTTGCTAGAACTCCCCACCATGATCATGAAGAAGAACAAAAACAAGAACAAACTCATCTTTGGCTCCTTTAGGCTGCACTACAATTGGTGCTCATCTCATGTCATGCCAATGCCTACTACGCCTGTACTGCGAGAGAGCTTCACGACCACGAACTATTTGTACTACGATTCGTCGTGGAATTCGATCATGTCAACAGAAGATGATGACACTGCAGAGTCGTCGCAGCTTTCTGGGTATCTACAATGGCTTGAAGAGAAGGCTCAGAAAGATTCTAACACGAGTGATGTCAATGAGATTGACAGGCTAGCTGATATGTTCATCGCGAACTGCCACGAGAAGTTCAGGTTGGAGAAACAAGAATCCTACAGGAGATTCCAAGAGATGATGGCAAGAAGTGTTTGATGGGCTCCACTTTTTTAGTTTAGAATACGTATAACGTTACGAGAGGAAGCAAATCTGTGCACGAATGGAGTAGGCCATAGGAAGATAGGTAATTATTAATCGCGTGGTGCGTGGATAGTGTTAGTGTCGTTCTTTCTCTTCACAAATTTGCTTACTTTGATGATGGGGTGTGGAGATTTACTGATAGAAGTGTGCAATTCTTCTCTGTTACATGTTCGTATATATCTTACTTGCAAGTTTATGCACTATCCACTGAAATTAATGTTCTGATCTTTTTCTTACTTCGTATTTCTTATCAATATATATATATATATATATATATATATATATATATATATATATATATATATATATCACTCCTTGAAATAATTCTTGATTTATTTTTTATATTCTAGAAAAATAAATTAGGAATGAATAATTTCATTAATCGAGGAATAATATGACTCTCTTGGGGAGTAAATTAGTTTAATGTACTGTTAATTGGCGTATTGCTGTAGTAAAACTTCTTTTCAGAACATGTAAAACTTTGGTCTTGAGTGAACCCAAAAAATTACATACTTAAGAATTGGATAGAATGATTAAATAATAACGTATTATATTTAAAGATTATGAGTTCGAACCATAAATGAATAGAAGTACAAATGCATAAATTGTCCTGGTGCTGAAATGATAATACAGTTAATAAAATAATCTAAACCATTAAATATGAAGATCATATAATCATATTAACAACAAAATAATTTAAACCATGAATGTGAATATTATATAATCGTATTATCACTCCACCATTATTGACTTCTTTGTGAGGTTTAGACTTGATCATCACCTCCCCTCGGTTCTTCTTCATAAAAAAAAACTTATTAAGATGTGACTGATTACAAAGCCATGCAGTCACCAATTGGCACTTTATTGTTTCATTTTCCTTTTTTTCGAGAATTATATGAAGTAATTATTGCCGGTACAACAAAACATTACTCTCGACTTATACCTCTCTTAAATCAAGGGAAAAACAAAAACAAAAACAACAAGACTACTATCCTTCTAGTTGATGTTATTTAAGAATTTTTGTCTACTTCATGACTTTTAATAATTATACTTTCATATGGGTGACCATTTCAGTTTTCATATGTACAAAGATCAACTCAAGAGTCTTCCGTGGTCCAAAAACAGTATTGGCCGGTTCTTCTTTGGTCTCTTTATCGGCGTCAAATTGATAATTACATGTATGGATGTAGCCATTCTATATATCCACTTCTTTTGGATAACTTCCCACAAGGATCTAGCATTTATATATATATCACTTGTTTACTTGTTCACTATACCCTTTCTTATACAATATAATTTTTCACAATATACATGAAATATTTAATATTTTATACGTAAATTCTTATTAAGGAGATATAAAAGGATGACATAAAATATAATTCACGAAAAATTCGCCAAAAATTAAAAGAGAAAACAAGTACTTTTGGCCAAATAAATTCCTATATGAAATGATTCCAGATACAGTTTCAATTTGCCCAAAGTGATAAGAGAAGTTAATTTTCCCTTCCAAACTTAAAAAGTTTCAAGGTCCTAAATTGCATAACTGATAAGGGGATTTTTTTCATCATCTTGTTTAAGTACTATAGCAAAATCTAATAGCTCTAGTTAATATTGGTCCTATAACTATATAGCATATAGGGAAAATAGGATAAATAGTCCCTATTATTTATAAATTTTGGACAAATAGTTCTTATTATTTTAGAAGTCATGCGGTTAGTTCTCATTGTTTTAAAAAATTCTACCAATAGTCCCCATTGTTTTAAAAAATCTTACCAATAGTCTTCATTGTTTCAAAAGTCACTCAGTTAGTCTCTATTATTTGCAAAAGTCTCTTCATTAGTCTTCAATGTTTGCAAATGTATTTATAAACATTGAGGACTAATGGAGAGACTTTTACAAACAATGAGGACTAATGGAGAGACTTTTATAAACAATAGGGACTAACTGAATGACTTGTAAAACAATAGGAACTATTGGTGAAACTTTTACAAACAATAGGGACTAAGTGCTTGACTTTTAAAACAATGAGGACTATTTGTCAAAAATTTATAAACAATAGAGACTATTTGTGAGATTTATCCTAGCATATACAATGACTGAAAAACAATTTATTTGATAAAAAACGTGTCCAATCTTAAAATTAATTAGAATTAAGTAAAGTAAGCCAAGATACTTACTGGTTTACGATCAACCACGCACATTGAATCAATGACAATTCCATCTGCTTAACTTGATCTTAACTATTAATGAAACTTTTAATTGTCTATTTCGTTGGTCAACACATGTATATCGATAACCCAAAGATTATGTCGTACCCTATTCAATAACTTCTATTCTCTAAACTGTAAAGACTTCAAGAGGTACTATATTACAGAGTATCAAGAAAACATTTCCAAACGATCAATCCATTTCTGGCACGTGGGCCTGACGCGGTGAGTGAGGCCCATGCGCCAGACCCAAAACAATTATCATGTACCATGAAACCTGGGGCTACTATTATGTAGTATAAGAGACCGGGTTGGTCAAGCATTGCTTTTAGCCAGTGATCTTCTGATCTTGCTGTCGAAGAAAAGAGCGAAGCTCTGCTATGTCACGTTGGTACTGAAACTTCTTTTTGATCTACTGTTGTTTCTTTATTCCACAACCATTTTAGCTGCTTTTACTGAAAGAGGACTGTTTTAACAGTGATATGTTTGTCTCCTATCTTCATTTCTTATAAACTAACTTTATGTTAAAGTTGAGTAACTAAAAAGATTTCAATTCATAACGGTTTATACGTAGCATAAGAAGAATATTTCATGACAAAATCCTATTAATTATTAATCACAGCGAGGTTACTGACGTTAAAAAGTGATAGTACTATCGTAACCGGGGTTGAAAATTATTTTTCGATATAGACGACGGTTTTTACAAACGACATCATTGTGAAATTTGTTAACTAAGAGGTAATATAGGCAATAGCCTTTAGAACCGTCGTAATCATAACCTGGTTTTGGAATTATTTTTCTTCAGAGTAATATAAAGCTAAGCCCGCAACTTCTCTTCCTTTTCCTTTACTATCAGATTTGATTCATCTATAATACACTTTGTATGCATTTAGTTTTTCTCAATATGGAGACTGATAATTGACATATGAAAAATAACAATTTTAAAGGATATGATCTTTTCTCCAAAAATCAAAGATTGTTAACCAACAATTACTTCAAAAACTACTCCAAAAGTTTCATTTGAACCATCAATCGAAGTTTTTGGGTTTGAATAATGAAACCCAAGAATAGGCCCTCAATATTTAAACAGGAATCGCTGTTCTTCGATGGGTTAATTCATTGAAGCCCATATCTTCATCTACCTGACGGTTAATTCCAATCTTTTAGGCCCAAATCTGGGCCTGTGTAAGACCTTGAACCTAACTTAGGCCTGTTCCATAAATAATAGCAAAATAACGAAAACAAGATCTCGTTATGTACGATTTGAAGAAAAATCAGACTCACTAAAACATTGACTAAAAATAAAAAAAATAAAAAAAAAGAAGGAAAAGTCTCTTAATTTTTCAATGTTTACAAGTAGAAAAAGGAAAATTTTACTTATGCAAGGTATCCAAAAAGAATCCGAAAAGAATAATCAATATTTACAGTACACTGTTTGTGATACACACAGAATTTTTTGGATCATAAAAAGAACTAATAAATGCAAAATTCTAGAACAAGAAAAATTTAACCATTTCTCGTAAGCTCTACAGTCGTCTCTGTATATTTGAAAATTAATAGATCACTTATTAAAAAAAAAAAAATTAAACCAACAAAACTGTGATAACTTTGTAAATCCACCTCCTCTTAGAATGTATTGATGTGATCCCATAAACAAAACCAACCGTGTTGTCGTCAACAGCAGAATCCCGTGTTGAAGCAGTCTAGTTCTGAGTAGGATTTGAAGTGCTTGGTGGTGCCGTCCTCAAGCTTTGCTCCACAGCTTTCTTGGCCTGATTCTTCTTACCTCCAACCAACAACTGGTTCGAAGAACTTGTACGCAATGAGGCTGCAGCTTCAGAATATAACAATTTTCTTGATTGGCTTCTCCCTTTAGGAAGATCACTGATCTCATAATAACACTGTAAATACACTGAAGAAAACATAAGAATTTGAACTAGTGTTACAGCAACGAGAGCACCTAGTGTTCTACAACTGATCTTCATGATGGTAATTGTGCAAAAAAAGAGAGATTTCAATATGTATATATATATATAAATGGTTCTAATAATTGAACATGCTAGCTTACTCCACGTGCTTAGTCAAAATCTCTTCAATATTTAATACATACTTTTTTTATCACCATGCTTCTCTTGTTTATATTTCAAGACTATGTGGCTGGCATAGTGGCATGTATATCTCTTTAGTTTTCTGGATCTGAGACAACTGTATATATCCTCTAAATAGGTTCAAATTTTACCTCTTGCAAAATTGTTTTGAGCTATCTTTCCTCAATAGCATGCATTAACCATTGATATGATACCAATAACAGCAACAGTTGCAATACTACCTTTTGTAATTGATTTTTTAATCATTGTTATTTAAAAAATGCGTCCCTCTACCTATATATATGTAAACTGACTTCACCATCTACGTGATTTAATTTGCCGCAATTAAAAACTCACAATTTAGCATTCGTATCAAGTAACTTTTTAATTGGACTAAATTTATTTTTCAGTATAAAAAAAAAAAAAAAAAAATCTTAAAAATATAAACATTTTCAAAAAATACAAATTCTAACTCACTCTTAAATAATTTGACGTTCGAGATTAATGAAACCTGTAACTATTGACTTGTAAACACATTTATCCATCGTGATCACTCGATAAACCTATCGAGCCTTCTCTCTTCCTCTCTTGTCACTCGGTTTGCCTCCATTAGTAGAAACATAAAACATGGTAAAATCCGTGTCAATCATGTACTAACACTCATGCTCAGATTCTAATGAAGGGTTAACATGCTTTTTCTGATTGTTTAAGGGGAGTTGGAACTTGGAAGCTCCAGTGATCATGTGAAGTGGAATAGTGTATTACAATTTTGGTGACTTCGTTCGCAATCCTCATCAACAAAAGCTAAGATTAAACTACAAAGTTCATGTGCTTTGGCACGTGGTTCCAATGGAGCAGCATATGTCCTTACACCGTTTGTTTGGATCACGGCGTGGAAATTCAGGTGATGAAATTTGATCATCGAATTATTCGACGAAATTCGACTACTAATTAGTAAATTTTTAAATGTAATAGTATTCATCAGTCAATGACGGAACTCTAAATTAATAAAAAGTGTCGAAATCACTACTTCACAAAAATAATTTTACCTCATTACCACTATATCATATCCTGAAGTCACGAAATTAGACCCTTCATGCCAAATTACTAAGATTGACTATTAGTTTGGCTAGATTAAGCTAGCAAGGACGAATCTATGAGATGGACCTCGGATTCAGCCTCAAATCTGTGAGTAGATAGTACTACACAAAGTAACATGTGTTGCATTGTCTTTTCAGTTGCTAATCTTAGCTGGCTGAGCAATTTTAATTTGCCACAGGTATGGTTTTATGATTTATGATGTAAACTTTGACCAAGTTTTTCTTTGAGTCTCTAAGGAAAAAAAAAGGATAAATTTAGGATCATATCGATTTATTCTAAAGTTATAAATTTTGTTGTGTAATAACGTGTCTCAGAATATGTTATATGCATTAACTTTTTAGTTGCTGATTTTAGGTGTCTTGGCAATGTAATTTGCTACAAGTATAGTTTTATGATGTAAACTTTAACCAAGTATTTCATTAAGACCTCTAGTTTTAATTTCCCAAGATTGGTAGACTTGTTAATTATGTCACGAATTCAAAAACGCCACGTGATTTCGTCTATTAAATAGATAACTAAGCAATGTCATTTTTGACTCAAATTGTTGATTAAACTTGTTCTCAATAATTGAGTGATATAGTAAGACATTGACTCGTCATAATTAAGTTTTAAACTCAAAATTTCTATTTTTTGTTATTCTGATCTGGAACATGTATTTGGTGTGCCATGGCACCATAGGTTTTGTAGGCTTTGGGTAAATTTATTCCTCCTCATTATATTTAAAAAAAAATTATCTGTACTAACTTATCAAGAGCGGATATATTTTTAAACCTTTTATGGTTAATGGCAAGAATATCGACTATTACTGGTTGTAGACTATGAGGTACATAGATACGGGCCTGGACCTAACTGGAATGGTTAGAACAGAATTTTGGGCTGGTATGGTTCAATTGCACTCGGTCTTAGTGGTACGATTCTGGCCCAACTAATGTTTTAAATAAAAAAAAGGTTAATTTACAAAGTAAAATAGACACTCATCACTGCTCTTAAATTCAGCCTTTGAATGGTCTGCTGCATGTATGAAGATGCACCGCTGCACTGGAAGTTTACCAATTAGTCATCGAACTCCGCCAACTTAGTACTCACATCATTCAAAAAAAAATTTAGACTAATATGTAAATCATAACCTCTTAGTACACCTAGCCCATATGCATGAGTCAATTAAATAGAAAAGAAACTTCTTCTTTTTTAATTCTCTCATCTTCAAAATAAAGTGAATTATGGATCATCGTTCAAATCTCATCCGCCTGTTTCGAAATAGTAATATTTCAAAAATAATGAAAAAAGCCTCTAATATAAATTTTGAAACATATGGATGATATTTAATTCACCTGATTAATGAGAAAGTCGGAAAAGGAAAAATCCTAAGCCCAATTAAGTAATGGGCTTCTGTCGTAGCAAGTGGGCTAAGCCTGTTCGAATAACAAACAAAAAGGAATTAAAAAAAAAAAAAAAGAATAAAAAATTAAAGAAAGAGAAAAAGGAAGGCGGGCCGGAACTGAAACCAACTATAAATTGAAAAATCTTGGAGCTATAAATAATGCTTTCGAGTCCGTTTATCTCCCTCCCATTTTCCTTTCTTTTTCCTCATCTCTCTCTCTCTCTCTATCTGCATCTCTCTATCTACATACACACATCTATACATATATTTATATACCACATATAATATAATAGCTTCAAGTTCGGCGAAAGAAGGAGTCGTTTTGCTTCAAAGATATTGTCGTTTTGACTTGGCGTTTCAACTCTACTCATTTAATTCTAGGTTTTTTCTTTCATATATTGAAGAAGGCGAAATTGGTCTATGGACTATGAAGTTATAGACAGCAGCGGTAAAGTTAAACTTCTCATTTTACATTCACAACAATTTTAATGATTTATACTCTGTTGTATTTCTTGTATAATTTTCTTTTTAATTTACTTGGTTTTGTCATCTAGGGCTAGGGTTTTAAATTTTATTATAACGGGCAGATCAGTGCACGAAGCTCCATTTTTTATGCACTGGGGTTCTGGGAAAGGGTGGGAAAGGGGGTCTATTGTATCCCGACTTACCTTGTTCTTTTGCGGTTTTTGGTTTGGTATAGTTTTCTTTAATTCTAGTGTTAGGGTTTTTAAGTTATTATAATTTATGGTTTGTTTAAGGGCATTTAATTGTTTTCTACAGTAAATTGGGTAGGTTGCTAGTTTCTTTTTGTCCAAGTCATTTCTTTTTTTGCCGTCAATACCTCGGTAGGTCCGGGATAATCCTTCGGTCTTTTTGGATTCCAGTGAATTTCATTTGGAGGAGTTGCCTTATAAAGATCATATTGATTCTTATTAAAGAAAGATACCGATCAAAGTCGAATCGTGAGCCTATTAGTGCCATCTTCCCACGAATTAGTGAATTAGACAGAATTCCTTTGTACGGGGTATTAGCAGCCGTTTCCGGCTGTTGTTCTCCCGCCCGACCTTGTTTCTTTGCGGTTTTTGGTTTGGTATAGTTTTCTTTAATTCTAGTGTTAGTTATTATAACTTTCTGGTCTGTTTAAGGACATTGAATTGTTCTCTGTGTTATGTGCTAAAGTTAAAAAAACAAAGAAATAGATGGAGCTTTGTGTGTAAAAAATCAAGCTGTGTTGTGTTTGGTATAGTTTTCTTTAATTCTAGGGTTAGTTATTATAAATTTCTGGTCTGTTTAAGGGCATTTTATTATTCTCTGTGTTATATGCTAAAATTAAATAAACAAAGAAAAAGATGGAGCTTTTTGTGTGAAAAATCAAGCTGTGTTGTGTTTCAAACCTCTGATACTCCAACAACTATGTTATGCGTAAATATGATGCTTGTAGACTCCAAGAATTTTGTTGTTATGCAATTTTTGTTTCTTGTTGTCCAAATTCTGTATTACACTATTCGTGTCGGATGTCAATTTAATTTATCTTTGGAGCCTTGAATGATCAGCTTTATAATGATGATGCCATTCGACAATGAATTCTTTGATCGGGTCCTTTAAGTGTCTTGGTAACAGCGCCACAGCTTTGGCAATATTATTCCTTTAGCATCACGGTCAATAAATGCCATTTCTTCACCTGCAGAAATGTATTGGCAAAATTTCCCGAGATTATTAAACTATTTCTTATAAAGCTTTTCTATTTTAGGCGATATGTCGCATCCCCGATTGCAGTCTCATTTCATGTGTACTTAATGGACCCATACATTCCACCATCTCGATGGGGCAACTCTTGAGGAATTTCTTTGAATACTTTGCAATATTATCCTGACTTCTCATGTATTATTTGGGCATTTTCTTAGATTATTCATCAGCTTTTCCATATGAAGTGCAGGTACTGATGATGATTTTCCACAATCACAATATAGTAAAATTCCAGCAGGAAGCTTTAGTGCAGGTGGTTTAATAGATTCAGCCCCATACCAGACGACTCATAGTGACATGGAATCACAAATTCATTTCCTTGAGCAGGAAGCATATGGTGCAATTCTGCGAGCTTTCAAAGCGCAGTCAGATGCCCTTACATGGGTAGATTATTCTTATATTTCTATTGCTTATTTGATGATTTTTCTATTTTCCGCTGATTGATATTGATATATTGTGGTATTTGTGTTCTTAGGAGAAAGAGGGTTTAATAACTGAGCTCAGGAAAGAGCTGAGAGTTTCAGATGATGAGCACAGGGAGCTACTCACCAAGGTTAATTCTGATGACCTGATTCGTAGGATCAGGGAGTGGAGAAAGGCAGGATGTCCCATGATCAGCGTGCCCCAACCTGGTCATGATCAAGTACCCAGTCCAACAATTTCAGCATCTCGCAAGAAACAGAAGACATCTATATCAATAACTGTTCCATATGGCGCAGCGTCGCACTCATTACACACGCCGTCAGTTGCTGCGACCACACATCAGCCATCCCCAGCTGGGAAATGGGGACCTGCTGCAGTATCCGGAGGCATAAGGCCCAAACCTGTATGTCAAGATTTGGCTGTATGAATGTAATAAAGATTTTCTAAAATAACAGGTTTTTATTTTTCTTTTTTCCCTTTTCGTCATAGGGTCAGCAATCATTCTCCTCTGCAAAACCTATGCAGTATCAAGCAACTCCTCGTGGTTCTTCTGGAGCTCCTTTCACAAATGATCTTGCTGAAAGAACACGAGATCCACTTGTAGGAAGGAACGTGATGACAAGATGGCCTGAAGATGATAACTTTTATGAGGCTGTCATAGCTGATTACAACCCCTTAGATGTATGTCCTACTTCCTTGCAGATAGTTTTTGGATTGATATAAAAGCTTATTCACAATCCAGATTTTGGCTTTAAACAAATATATTATGGAAGTTCCATGTTTGGATGGATAGAAAATCCTGGGGTTTAGAAAAAAGAGTCAAAAAGAGATGGTGGAACAATCTTCTTTGCCCCTTTTACTTGAGCCTCTCCATTATTTGCTGGATTTATAAATTAAAGGTGTATTATGTTAGTATTCATCTACTACTAGTATCTTTATGGCAAAACAAAAAGGATAAAAGAAGTTGCATTCTTGGAGATGTGGAGTGATAGAAAAGAGGGTGCATTTCATTTCACTTTCTTTCTTTTGCAACGTATTAGTGTCCTTGCTCTAGACCTCCCAAACTTTTTGTAATGCTCAGTCAAGGTGGTTGTACAGTATTTGTTTGCCTTTTTTTTTTTGACAAGTATAAATATTCTTGATCATAAATTTGACTGAAAGAACTATTCTGTTTTTCTTTGACAAGTATAAATATTCTCTATTAACCACGATTTGTCCTCTATTTTGGAGATTACGTTTCCATGGACCTTTTAGCCATTTGACTATTTATCCATCAGGGTAGACATGCTCTGGTTTATGATAGAGGCACGCCAAAAGAAACCTGGGAATGGGTGCATCTCAATGAGGTATGCTTTCATTTCGTCGAATCAACAGTTCTTTACTTGCTTTATTTTGCCTTTTCTTTTAATTTGTATCTTTTATTGATAAAAGGTGATAGACATCAAGTCTTATGTTAAATGACAAATTGTTGGAATTAAAGACCGTTCTGTGGCCTTCATCTAGCACCTGTACATAGGCTCTTAGTAACAAGACCTTCTAGGGCTTGTTTATGTTAAGCAAATTTGGGGGAAGGGAAGGGGAGAGGAGCGATTGGGAATTCCTCCCCTTATTTGTTTAAAATAGTTTGTAGGATGTGGAAAGTGGAGGGATGAAGATAACTCCTTCATAGGCCAAAATTCAATCCCCCCAAAATAAGTATCAATTTTCATTAACTAAGGCTGGAACTATCCACCTTCCCACCAAAACCCTTTTTGTCAGTCAAAATGGTTAGAGTACCAACAGAAATTGAAATCACTTTTATATAATTTTGGTACCCAATTGTTACATAAAAAGCTGCCTGTTTTCTGAAGTTTTAAAGAACAAAATCCACAAAAACAAGGACTATATTTGTTCTGTTTTTGAACAACAATTTGTTGTTATTAAAACAATACAAAACAGAAAACTGATAAATAGTTTGTTGGTATTGCTGTTTCCAAGATTTGAGTTAAAAAGAACAAGTTTTCAAGAGACTAATGTTTACTTTCCTCTGTTTTCTCTTATTTTTTAAAGTCAGAAATGGTTAAGTGACCAAAACTTTCTAAGTTCTGTTGTTTTCAGAAAACTTGTTTTTAAGAACACATTTTTTATGGTTAAGTGACCAAAGCTTTCTAAGTTCTGTTGTTTTCACAAAACTTTCAAACGCTAAACGAAACATAGCCAAGATTTCTGAGAATAACATAAACATTAGAAATCCATACTGATCATTCTTTGGTTATGTTCACATTCACATAGGTAAGTTAAGGTCTTGAGAAATATGGAACAGTACATTGACATTCTTACTTCTTTTTCTTTCTTTTCCAATATGGACCTGCATGTTCATAGGTGGCTAGGATATTTTGTTGTTTGTATGGATTTGTGGAGGCACAGGCACCACATCATCTGTTATTAACTATTATGGATGATAAATCTCAGTGGTTTTGGTGAGATATATTGACATATTCTGAGCAATGCAGATTCCAGCTGCAGATATTCGATGGGTAGGTGATGACCCGGGAATATCTCGACTTGGTGTTGGCAGCAGACAAGGAGGTGGAGTTGACATTCCAAGTGTAGGAAGAGGGAGAGAAACATCAACGGATCAATTGGAGATGGAAGTTGAGCCGGTACAGAATGGTGTTGTAAAGAAAATCTCTGATGATATGGAAATTCTTCACACTGAGACGCTCATAGAGAAAGTAATGAGCTTGAGGCAACTTTTGCTGAAGTGATCTTTGTTTCAGATCATATGTGAACCTTTCTTGTATGTCAGTTTGCTTATAGTTTACCTTTGGCCTTTCTATGCTGGCAGATAGAGAAAGTGCTTGGTTCAAATCATCCTGATCTGCATGAAATCGAAAAGGCTAAGAAAATACTCAAGGTTAGAATTGACTTTATTTCTAGGAAATTTGTTTTCTGTTGATTCCAATTGTTGGTATTGAAAACTTGGTTGTTATTGATGATACAGGAGCATGAGCTATCACTGCTTGATGTGATTGCTAAGCTTGCCGATGCATGTGATAATGGCAGTGGTAATGAAACTATTTTGGGTATAGGCTTTTATATTTGGTAATCTAGAAGTTTATTGTGTATGTATCAAGTTTAGCAGTTCTCGTATTCAAATTTCCTGTTTCTTTCTGGAAGAAAGACATCCTTGTCATTATTTTTGCCATATCTGTCTCATGAAGGAAAGTTTCTTTTATTGCAGTCGGTGTCTAATTATGTGGAGACACGTGCTTGAAAATGGGAAGAAGAGAACAAGGTATCATCTGATGAATGTGTCACATGCTCAATCATATTTAATTAAAGTGAACTGATTATAAAAATTGCTTGACTTGTGTTTGTGAATTAGTTAGCAAAGAACTGGAAATAAAAACTCGGTTCCAAGCATATAAAGATTGGTGTATTTTGTATTCCGAGTTAGATTAATGCGGCTTGATGCCAAAACTAATTTTCACTGCAGTACTGTACATTACTTTTAGCTAAATTTTGAACAGAAGTCAATGCATCTCAAGATGTGGCCATGTTACTTATCTTCAGCAGTTTTTTGTGTCTTCAAATTGGTAACTCTCATTTCGAGGTATTGTTTCTGCTTGTAATGTTATGTCCACACAACAGTCAAAAAAGGCTTCCATCATTCCTTCGGTGATGTTGAACTTTTATTCCCCCGGTGTTTGTAACCTGTGGAAGTAATTTTTTTTAGTTTTTCATAAGTAGAATTCGAGCAATTGATAGTGTGCTTCCTGTCATTACTTTTACATGAAGAGCAGCTATTCTTGCATGGGCGATCAATGGGCAGAGTAGACGGACAAAGAAACAAACCATTGTCATACCAACAAACGAACCTAAAATAAGAGGAAGCTCACTACCAGCCAGATGATGATATACTGTTGCATTTGACTCGCTTGTAGCTTCAGTAGGAACCTAAGATTGCAGGATGTGTGAGGTCCTCTTCGAGCGATCTCTGAAATTGTCAGTTTGTAGATATTGTGGGATATCTTAATGCAGAGGCTGGGAGATTTGGCATCTTTTTCATCATCTGTTGACTGTTGAATTTTAGAGTATATTATTTTTAAAGCTTAAGTTGTTGATGGCTCCATGCTATAAACATCTCAATTTTAGTGGTTTTGTGATTTACTCTAGCGTGTATGCTTTACTGCTGCCCTGCGCTTTTACTTGGAAAATGCCTTGAAATCCAATCTCACAGACAGTGTGCTCTCTGTCAACTGACTTCCAGAAGCAGCCTAATTTAGTAGTATCGGACTTTGATCTTTTATAATATTGTAACGTAATGAAAAAGATTTGATAGTGGTAAAATCTCCACAAGGTTATTACAAAATGAGCTAAAAATTACTGTTATTATAGTTTTTTCATAATATTATAATAATATTACGATAATATTATGGAGGGAATTTAATTCGTAGTATCACCACCGCACTCTTGTAAATATCTTTGAAATTGCTACTCCATGTCAAAGAGGTGTATGTGTTAAACATCTCATAGTGATGCAAAACAATTTATATAATCCTTGGTACTTTGAGAGTATTTTCAACACAATTTAAACCAGCCAAGGGACTTGTAGACTTGCATGTTGTCTTTGTGGATCGAGAAAAGAGTTTGGCGAAAAAAAGAGTGCATCATAAAAGAAGCAAGATGTTATCTATAATTTGTAATCAAAATTTTGTAAGTCAAAAATAGTAGGGTCGATCTGAGACTTTTAATAAAAAATTCGTCAACTTGTCCCATCTCTCACTTATATATTTAAGTTTTCTTCAAAACATAAAGAGGGAAATTTGAATTTTTCATCACTTTCGTTCCAAGTGAACCAAAGACAAAAATTTAGACTTTTTTGCTAATATGTTGTCGAGATCTTTTTGAATTTTGCAAGTAGACAAATTCCAGCTAAGATAATAAACAGAACTTAATTTTATATTCTCTCACAAATCACAGCTACAAATTCAAAAAAGCTTAATTTAACTTTTATAAAGTTGCATAGCATTGCAGGGACAAAGCACTCCACTCTTGGTGATGGTATTATCAGTTTCATGAAAAATGTCCGGCTCTTTTATATCAGTGGAACCCACATATTATGAGAACCGTTAGATCCAACAAACTCGACCGATAGCAAACCCAGTTTCATTCGTATTCTGAAATGCTGCAGCAACATTCTACAGAAAATTCAGGCTTCTGATATGGACTATCTATTACCAGAATTGGCTTAAAAATAGAACTCATTTTCATGCTCAAGTACTTGCGTAAATAGACCTAAAAACACAACAAAGTACACGAAATTCCCTTCATATACGAGGTATGAACTTCGAAGAAAAATTATCCAATAAAAATTCATTAAACAAGAGTCATACTTGAATGACAATTTATAGATTCCAACATTATCCACACGACTTGCAACATGAACAAGCAAAATAAAACTATATACTACATATGGCATGCCTAACAAAAATAGCTTCTCCATCATTAAGTCTCAACCAAAATTGATACTTATAAGCTGTAAATGAAACATAGCACTGCAATAAACAGAATAAAAGTACTTTAATCTCCTGCAATTTCGACAAATGACCGAAGTCCAACCCTTTCTCAGACCCGAGCATAGCAAGTACTTCGTGCACCAACTTAGGCACTGGTAGTACCAAACAAAGCCTTCTTCAACTCCTCATTCATGTCCCCCTCTCCTACCTTTCCTCCAAACCCACCATTAAATTCAATCGATTTCTTATCCTGCCTGTCGGCTCTACCACCACCCGAAGATTTTGCTGTGTCAGCGCCCCCACGGCTGCCGCCAAACGACAAGTTCAATTTCCCGGCAGCTATATCTGACCTTAAATCATCCAAAGCGTTCCTTAACAACCCATTCTCAGCTTGTATAACTTCAAGCTGTTTCTTCATATCCAAACACACCTCTGCCACGTCAGCGTTTCCACCTAAACCAAACCCGGGCCCCACTTTTGCCCTCTTCGAATCATCTGCTGCCATGTGTTCAATCCCGATTTTATCCATAACCAACAAGGGAAAAGGAAGGCTCTTGGGAAAAATCCCAGCCGTCCGATCACCACCCTTCCCCACCACCACCATATCCCCAGCCACCGCATCCGGCGGAACCCTAATCCCCCACCTCAAATTCACCGCTGCACGCTTCCCGACCGGCAAAACCGTCCTTGCACTCACCTTTATCCCCGAGAAAACATTCTCCACCACCCCTACTGCCGCCGCCGCGGCGGTCTCCGCCGCCGCAGAATCCACCTGAAAAACCCCAACTTTCCCATTCCCAAAAAACCCATTCTCCGTAAACCCAAACCCACTCTTTGCCAGCCCTTGCGACGGCGGCGTCACCGCCGTAGCCTCCTTAACAAAATCCACAGAAGAGCACGATTTTTTCGCCGAGAAATCACCAAACCGCGGCTTGAAGTGAACGAAAAACCTAGGGTTTTGACTTCCAAGCAAATTGAACTCAGCGCTCATTACAATTGGGCTTGAATCGGGCGACCCAAAATGACCAATACCCATCTTGCAAACAAAGCTAAATGGGCTTTGAGAATCATTGGGTTTATACGAGAATTTAAAACATGGCCCAGAATCAAAACCCGTGCTTAGGTTTAACGACATCTCTTTCGACTCGCCGGCAACGACGCCGGATTGGAACGGCAAAGACATCATCTTTATTGGCACTTTTGCCCTCACCAACGGCCTCTGCTCGTCGCGAAACTTTATTGACGCTTTCATTGTATTGTTATTATGTGTCTGTAGTGTGTGTGGAGTGATAGAAAGGGTAGTGTGAGTGGTGTGTGTGGTGTGTGTGGGTATAAGAAGGGCAGGGAAGTAGCGGAGAATCTGCTGAACTGAGCTGGAGAGATGGAGGGTTTTGTTGGATTTGATCTGGAGATAGGATAATATGACGGATTTGGGCTTGTGATTTTGTAGAATTTACGGAGAGATTGAGAGTGGTGAAGTGTGATTTGGGGATGATTAAAGGGGTGTTATTGGGATTTGATTAGGTAGAGAAGGGACAAAACTAGAAAGAGCTAGTTTAAGAAATATTTTGAAATTTGAAAGTTTGGATTTTAAAAGAGTTTGTGTTGTTGAATTAGAAATCTATGTTGGCTCCTCAATGGAGGCGGGCGTTGGGATTTGGTGGAAACAATTGAAAGAAGAAAATTAAAATTACTCTATTACACGAATATTATGAGGCTAATTATTGTTCGGAATAATTGAGAAATATAATAGAGGAGAGAAAAAATAAATTTGTATTGTTTTTTTTATATAATTTTATTTATAATGTAAAGATCTTTATTTATGGTTAAAATAGAAAAAAAGTTGTACACAATTAGACTGTATATAGACCTAAATATAAAGTTTAGATAAATATTATTTCAATGAGAGTTCAAATAATTACGAATCACAATTTATATTGAAGATAAATATCTATCAATCTTAATAATTATATAACAAAGCGAACATTGTCTCCGTGAGACAATAAACATAAAATTAATCCATGCCCATTTCTTTTTCTTTTTTTTTACTTTTACCTAAAAGAATGATGATTATTTACAGTTATATTTTAAATTTGACTATGATATTTGACGTCTTGAATAATAAACACTTTATCTTTTATTACTTGCTTAATATCCTTGACCTTGTAGTCGGTTGTAATAGACATGCATTTTCATTAAATATACTAGGATATTGTAGGAGTTAATGAGTTAGTGGAAAAGGAACAAGTCATTTTTAGAAGGTTTTTGAGTTTTTAATTTTTTAATTTTGAAATAGGATGTTGAGTAGGAAACTTTATTGGCTTATCTACTCAATTACATGAGTAATGCACTATGTTGCCAAGTCTACAAGAAACTATAAAGTTTAAATGATAAAACAAGAAAAATACCACTACAAAATAAAGATGAAATGCACAATAATATTACTTCAATTACATGGTAGCTTTTTTCGTGTAATTGTAAACTACAAACATAGTTTTATCTAATGAAAACCAAACATCACATCTTCCAAGTTGAAGTATAATGAAAACATTAAATTATTGTCTCACTTCGAGCAATTTTTATATCTTTTCATTGTCACTAATTTCCTAAAATCAACATTTCCAATTTTTCGTTGGACCAATTGGTTAACTAGCAACCGGGCAATTATTGGACCAGCTGATTTAACTAGCAATCAATCGATCATCTAATCTAGTGTAGCACCTAAAACAAAAAATATTAAATTTCAATCTAAACCAATAGGTCAAATATAGCAAACCAAGCCGGTGTAAAATCGTGTACTCCAACTATTTGATAGTATTTTTAAATATTATTGTTTGCGTTTGTTAAGTTTAGGGTTATACAATTGAAACCCAATGTCACTAAACCCTTTGGCTTCCGCCCCGCCATCTTTTCTTACCCTTTACCTCATCTCACAGTTGCTCGGTGATGCTTCAATGGTAGCTTTTATGAACAATGTATGTCGTTTCAAATCAAGGTAACTCTCGTTTTATTCTTTTTTATTCCTTTTGCGTTATACCTATGTGACTATTTTTTCCTCTTTTTTTTTTTCTTTCTTTATCTAGACTCCCCCTTCAAATTAACTCGTGGTAGAAACAACTCACGAGCACCTTGTTGCATTCCCATTTTAGAATGAAAATTTATTTTTGATTTCATTCAATTTATAATTTTTATGTGTTTTGGTCTAGTTCTTCTCTTATTATACAATGAAAATATTTGTTAGTTTTTGTAACCAAAAAATAAATAAATATATTTGTTGGTTTTAACTCTCTAATTGACGTAGTAAATTTCATTTGTCACCGTTAATGAATATTGTGGATGCTGAAAAATCCTTTTTTCCATGTATATTCAATTCTATATTAATTTCTTTATGTCATTTTTGTTTTTATTTAGTTTTTAAATAAAGTTAAAATAATTATGATACGAGATGAAGTCACGGTGATTACTCTTGTCTGACCGGCAATATTTGGAATCAATGAGGTCGCCAATACAGTATTTAGAGGATTGCTTGAAATGCTCAATTTAATTAAATAAAAAAGGAAATATTCACTTACCTAGTAATTTAGTCACATATTATTGTGACTTTCTTAGTCATCGGCTAAATGAGTCCTTTTTACTTTATACTTTCACTCTCTAGGCATATGTCTCGCACTATCTCTCTTGAGAAGAATAATTTAAAAACAACTAGTTCGTTATGATTCTATTTGAGATATAAATTGCCAATTGCACAATGGGATGTACATCATATGACATTCTATTTCAGACTTATTTTCTCTTTAGTGTATCCATCTTTTCATGCTCCAATCTAATTTAGTTGTATAAATTAACAAAGATATTTGAATTGCAATCATACATAGGGCTACTCAATAGAATAATTTTGAGAACAAATTAGCCTAATCTCATGTAACAATTGTAGACTTTGATACAATTTAATCCATTTATACTCTTTTAATATTGTATTTTGATCTAACTAAACTTGAAAAAAAAATCCTTTCTCCCCCTAGTAACCAAAAATCTCAAAGTCTGCCATGTTGTTATTATATGAAACAATTTTGAAATATGAGTAATTTATCAATCTTAATTATTTTAGTATTAATCTAAAACATATTTATAATATGGGTACGTTTTATTTAAACACGTATTTAAATATAATAATTCAAAGTTTGGTGTGATTTATATCATAACAATAGAAACTATAAGCACATAAATTAGAAATTTTTGCTCATAATTATTAATTAGCTTCAAAATCCAAAACTTTAAAATTATTGTTTATAAAATCAGAAAAAAAAAAGTTAAAGCCAAATGAGTAATTTTTCTTTTTTTTAGGTTCCTCAGTTGTACAAAACAGGCACGCAACCTCAACCTTCCAACCCTTCACTTTCACTAGGCAAATAAATCCCAACCGTCCATCCGCTCCAACTCTTCAATCACGAGCCTTAAATCACACTCATCACCGCCATCAGTAACTATCCTTCATCTCACTCGCCCTCTTTCTCTCAAAACCAAAACCAAAACCAAAAAACAAATTCAAAAATATATATATATATTTTTAAAAAAAATAAAAAATCCATAGGGAGCCCACGTTTTCTTCGATAACATTTATTTTTTATTTTATCTACAAATTACATATTAAGATTATATACATACATATATATGAAATATATATATTATATGTTTTTCTTTCGGATCTGAGAGACGTCGGAAAGCATCGGCGCTAAAAACCCGAACACTTCTCCGCTCCGTAAACCCTAAAATATTTTTTCCGGCGACTCTTTTCTTTCTCTCTCTATACATACGCATACACCAATATTTATTAAACTTATATAAATATATATATTTATTTATCTACTTATTTTTTGAAAAAGTGATAATTGAAAAGTCTGCTGTGTAGCTTCGCTCGACGTGTTTTTTTTCAACTGGAGACGTTTTATACGGAGAAGCCGCGCTTTGTTTCTCTCGATTTTCACGCCGTAAAGGCGAGGAGTTTTCAGTTTCGTAGCTGGTAAGCTTTTGTTAATTTTTTTGTTTATTTACTTTTTTTTGTGAAGTTTAATGTGCATGCTCATTTAAATTTTTTTGTTAATGTTTTGTAATTAGAGTTACAGTTTTTGAGCTGTTTTATATGCTTTTGACATTTAGAATTCACGAATGGTTTTGCTTAATTTGTTAAAAAGTTGAATGGCATTTTTAGTAATATATATATATATATATTCTTTATTTTCTTGTGAAAATTTAATGTTGATCAGTTGTAATTTTTTTTTTTTTGTGTATTTGTTTTTGTTTATGCTTTGTAATTAAAGTTACAGTTTTTGAGCTGTTTTATCGGCATGCCACTAGTAGAGTTTGCAATTTTTTTTGCTTTGTTTGTTAAAAAGTTGTATGGCATTTTTAGTAAATTTTTAAAGAAGAGTTTTTCTCTATGCTTTTCTTGGCTGCCTTACGCATAAAAGATACCTTGTTAAACAATAAAATAATGTTGGCCCTTAGCTTCTGGTTTCTTCAGGAGCCTTAGGACGAAGAAAGTACTTGATGCTTAAGTGCCATTTACTGGTAGTCATTTTCCAGGAGCAATCAGTTTAACGTTTAATAGGAAGTGTGAAAAGTCTAACCTTTCCAACGCAGTGGTTGGTCTTAGTTTGAAGAAATCAAGTTACATTTGGAACCTAGTCGACCCAGTGTGGTAAAATTTAAATGGACATATATAACTCCTTGTGCACAAATTACAAAACTGAACATGCAGTAAGATGCTTGCAAGCATCACTCCTCCACTTCGTAAAAGAAAGAAATGCAATACTGTTTTCGCTTACGTTTGGAAGTACTTCAATAATTTTGAAGAATTGTTAACCAAGTTCGGGTGCCTATAGTTCTTGAAGAACTCCATAAGACCTACTTGTCCCCCGAAAAAAGGAAAAAGAGCTCCAACAAGGTCTAGTTAGTTTTGCCGAATAGAGAAATGTTATGTGTACGGGAAATGGCTCTTGGTTGTTGTTGTAAATGCTAAGTTCAAAATTTAAGGTATTGTCACAACTGTAAGTTAACAACCAAGAGAGGAGGGAGTGGGGGGTTGGGCGGTTTAGGTGAGAAGATAGAGTAGGAGATTTGTGTAGAAGGGTTATATTGGGTTTGATCATTTTCCTAAGCTCTTATTCGTTTCTCAAAGGAGATAATAGGAGATGTAATTTGCATTAGACTATCTCCATATTTCATCTTGTATACCAGTCTTCTGCATGTATTTAGTGGAGAATGTTGTTCTGGTGAAGTCAGAAGACCTTGAAGGGTTTGGTATATATAAGATTATGGGTCTGAATGTACAATATGTAACTGAGTGTAATTGGGATGGCAGTAATGGTTTAAAGGAAGCTTTCAATTCAAAGTTTGTTGAAGAATATCATCTGTTTAATTATATGTTGGTGTTATGCAAGCCCAGCTTTTGACTTTGCATTCTGATCTGGATCTGAAAGTGCTACAAGACTGTTAGCAGTGTTTTGGACATTTGAGTGTTTGCTGCAGAAAGATTGTTCAGAATATTGAAGTTTAAGTTTTCGTATTTCCTTCTTTTGATAATAAAGAAACCATTCTGTATCCCATATAACCTGAAACAATAGGTGGACCTGTAGGGAAAACTAGCAGATATCACAAGTGAATATGTATGAGTCAAAAGATGTGGATGAATTTTGGTTGCTTTTTGGCTCAAATGACTGGGAGATATTTGGTTTAGCTTGAAAAAAGTGCTTATACATGCTTGTAAGTCAGTTTTACTGTTTGTAGGCAAAAATTGCCCTTTTGATAAGGATTATATTGCAAATATCGTTGTTAAATTTGCTTTACAGAGAGGTGTTTTGAAGCACTTGAAAAATAATACCTGTTTCTTTTTTTTTTTTTTTTTGGGTTTTGGTTGGGGGAGGGGGGGAAGGGGGGGGGGTGGGGGTGCGCGGGCCGGAGGGGTAAAGGAGAGGTGCTGCCAAAATAAGCACCAAGGTTGGAAGCTTTTTCCTTTTTTTGGCAAATCTCTTAGATGTGCCTCTAAGCATGTTAGCTGCTTATAAGCACATTTGACGAGCTTAGTTTCCAAAGACAAATATAGTCTAGACTCCTGGTATTATTTATTTATCTATTTTTGAGCAAAACTGTCTCTATACTGAATTCACATGTGATGATTGTGTTTCATGCTAACTTTCTCCTTTAGATAGTGTTTAATGTCATTACATTAATTCATAATAACAGTAACGTTAAGGTAGAGTACGAGAGGAGATTTAGGAGTAATCTAGTGGTGGGATATTCTCCCTAGCAGTTGGGAGACCATGATTCGAATCTCATGGAGTGGGGGTGGGGGGAAAGAAGAAAAGATAGAGTATGGGAAGGAAGGGGGGAGAGAGAGGGACGTGTTGGTGGAAGAGAGAGAGCTAGAAAGAAATTCATTGATAAATGATCTCGCCTTACTCTAAGAAGTAAGGAAGTATGGTTGGAGGGAGGAAGAGGGGGAGCTGGAGAGGGTTTTATTTGATTGTTGCCCACTGGTGAGGAAATTGAATATTGCCAGTGAGCTGTGGGGGATCTTCTAGCAAATGAGGAGATGCCTCAAATTGATGTGTTTTAGATTCTTTAGAACCAACAAAGCAAGGGTTTTATCAAACTCTTGCCAGAGCATTGTAATTAACTCTCTGCAGTCTTAAGGCAAGCAGGTGTTTAGGTATGGTGATAGCACCCTATAAGAGGGGTAGAGGAAGATCTAAAATGGTATGGGTAGAGACGCCGGCAAGGATTTTATCTAACTCTTGCTGGAGCATTCTAATTGACTCCCTGCAGTCTTAAGGCAAGCAGGTGTGTAGGTATGGGGATAGCTAGCACCCCGTAAGAAGGTAGAGGAAGACTTAAGATGATTTGGATGGAGATACTTAGGTGAGACCTTGCTTGTGTAGAGCTAACAAAAGAGATGACTCTCAACAAGAATGAGTGGCATGGTCAAATCCATATGGCCTTCCCCACCTAGTGTGACAAGGCTTGGTTTGGTTTGGTGTGGTTTGGTTAGTCTTAAGACAAGCAGGTACCTAGCCTAATTTCGATTCAGCTACTTTTGTTAAAACTCTCTTAGATGTTTGGCTTAATAAATGAGTAGCATTTTTATTAAGTGAACTCTGTTTTGTTATTAAAAGACGAGGAAAAGGGAACATGTTAGTTTGCCTTGCTCAGATGTCAGTATTCATTGACATTTCATGTTTAAGTTAGTTTTTCCTCACATGTTCTGAATAGATTTATGGTGTTTGTTTTGTGCTGGGTTTTGGATTTTATAGTCATTGAATTGTGCATTGGCTGATGCCCTCTTCCTAGTTCATTTGTATGGGAACTAACGTGCAGGTTTTGGGCTTCTCTTTCCTAAATTATGTACAGGCTCCAATTATGAGGTAAATATCTCAAGATAAGCATGGCCTCCAAAGGTCCAAGATCTAAACTTGACCATGACACTCGTGCTAGGCGGCAAAAGGTATGAAGATAGACTGAATTCTTTTACAGCTTTTCTCCAGGATGAAAACGTCATAACTGAATTTTTTTAAACCTGTTTCAACTTCCAAATTGCATAATCTACGAAAAGTAAGCCAGAACTGTTTAAAAAACATTCTTAGGTGATACATAGTTTGCTGTTAGAATTTCTTGAATTAGGATTTTCTTGCATTCTTTCTATTTGGATAAGTGAAATTTATTACTGGAACGGTTTCGCCCCCATTTGGTGCTTTCTCATGTACTGTTTACTTTACCAAACCAAACCAAGCCTTATTCCACTAAGCGGAGATGCCTACATGGATCTCATGATGCCTCTCATCCCTTTTGAGAGTTGTCTCCTTTGTAAAGTTCCATGCGGCTAAGATCTCATCTGAGTGTGTCCATGAGTCCGTCCAACTGATCTTAGGTCTTCTTCTCCCTCCCTTACATTGTACTACCTCCATAGCTTCACATCTTCTAATAGGTGCCTTTGCCGGTCGCCTCCTAACATGTCTGAGCCATCTCAAATGGTTCTCTCATCTTATCCTCAATTGGGCCACCACCATTTTGGCCAAGTTTAATTTACAAATTAGAAAAATAGTGATGCAATGAAATTTCTACCGATGTGATTGTGTTACTAAAGATTATACTTCCACTAATTTCTGTCGGTTCATTCCAGCTCCTCTGGGTCCTGCATGGAGGGGTGGTGGGCGCATTGCATGTGCAGGCAGATTTTTGTTTTTAGTTGTATCTATTGTTCCCTAAAGCACAATGCCAAGTTGTGAAATTATTGAAGGTTTCATACTTGGTCTTTATCGATCATTACACCATGTGTAGTTGATTGATTCATTAGTTTTAGGAGCCTTGCAGTTGATTTTAGTGCCAAATATTGCTTTCTACGCCTTCAGCATGTGTAGACTATCTCATGTAAATTGGGTGGGGAAGGATGGCTTGAAATTGTAAGTAACGTTTATCAGTGAAAATTGGGTGCGTCTTAGACTTTGTTTTGTGAGTTAAATATTCCTTCTATGTGATGTTATGTGTCAACCAGGTAGTCCCTTGTCTTGCACCAAATTTTCTGCGCGGAATCCTGTGTAGTTCTTCATGCACTAGTATTTTGACTTCTTGACAATTTTTATATATCTTTCTAGTGATCAAGTAGTTGTATTGTCTTATTTTAGGAAGTCGACTAAATTATTTATAAAGGGTGGACTAGGCAAGAGGTATACAGAACAATATTCAGTATTATGATGCTTCCCTTGAAAATCGAACCCAAGAGTCGGTACTAGTTTGGATGGAAGAAATGCTAAAAATTACAAATGACTGAGGCGTTTATTTGCCAAACAGGATTTTCAGTTTCTTCACACCCCTCTGCTGTACATTTTCTCCAAACAACTCACACTGATGCTACTGGGACCACCTTCCATTCCAAACTCTGCTGTTCTCTGCATGTCTTCCTTCCTCGCAAAATGCTAAAGCCAATCAAGTTGTATTATATTACGGTCATGTATGTGGAACAAATAGAAGATGATTAAGTTATTTGACTTGCTGAAGAAGGTTGTTGAGCTGGTAAAATCTGTTGGTATTTGTCCTCTGGTCATTCGTAGTTTTGATGTTTTAGCCAACTGTTGGACCAGAGAAAAAAGATTAGGGCATATACCATGTGGAATCTTATTGCCTTTGTCTATCTTTTATATAGGGTATGCTTGATAGACTTAAGTGGCATTTTGATTCTTTTTTCACTTATCTTTCCCTTGACATTTGGTGTCTCGTTCATCATTATAGGCACTTGAAGCTCCAAAGGAACCGCGGCGCCCTAAAACGCATTGGGATCATGTTCTAGAAGAGATGGTTTGGTTGTCTAAGGTAATGAAATATATGTGTCTTTTCAGTTTGTTATGAAAATAATTTATCGGTAATTGTTTAAATCTTTGGAACTTTTCTATCTTATGACCGTTGTGCTTTGCAGGACTTTGAATCTGAAAGAAAATGGAAATTAGCTCAGGCAAAGAAAGTTGCTATAAGAGCAAGCAAGGGCATGTTGGATCAGGCAACAAAGGGAGAGAGGAGAGTAAAGGTTCGGCTATTCTTATTATACGTGAAAATGATTACATCATTAGATTTGTCTCTGAGTTTATTGACTTATCTTACTGTTATGCTGTCTGCTTATTGATATTTATATTACAATTTGATCAGGAGGAAGAACAACGGTTAAGAAAAGTTGCCCTAAGTATCTCGAAAGATGTCAAGAAATTTTGGACAAAAATAGAGAAGCTGGCAAGTCATATGGAGAAACTTATTTTTTCTTTCCCCTTTCCAACTAATCTCAAGGTTCTAAAATTAAAATTTACCCCCACTGTTGTGTCCCTAGGTACTTTACAAGCACCAGCTAGAGCTTGATGAAAAGAAGAAGAAGGCACTTGACAAACAGCTTGAATTCCTTCTTGGGCAAACTGAAAGGTAAAATTGCGGATTAAGAAAGTTCTCCCAGTAATATTGACTGTTAAGAATTGTGAAATGTAAATCAATTTTAACGGAAGCTTTCCCAACTGTAGGATGACCTAGTCTTTGTGATTGTCTGCTAGGTACTCCACAATGCTGGCAGAGAACCTTGTGTGTACACCAATTCCTAGCAAACCAGCAAACTCATCTTCTGCCCAGCAAGACCTGAGAATTCAGCATGGAGTGGAGGAAGATGATGTCCTCAAAAGTGCAGAACCAAATAAAGGTGAGTGATGGTGAAGCATTTATCTTTTTCTTAATATCATTAGCTGTAAAACTTCTTCATTTCTTATTTACTTCAAAATCTACAGAGTCTCAGTCAAATGCCCATGAGATTGATGAAGATTATGACATACGTTCTGAAGATGAGTCAGTAAGTCTGCTCGTCATTGCTGATTATTGTCAAAATGTTCAAGTGTTTCCGCTTTTGACACTAGTTCAGTTGTGCAAGTTAACCTTTTGTTTTTGATTATATATGTTAAGGCTTTGCCTGATCATAAAAGCTGCATGCCTATTTGTCTTAGATTATGATGTAAAAAGTCTACTCTGGTTGACAACTATTTGTCCTAGATTATGATGTGAAATTATCAACATTATCCAAAAAAGGAAATCTGTGCAAACATATTCCTTCTGCGCACTCTTGTTAATGCCCTTGCATTATGTCTTAATGTGTGTAATACTGCTTTAGGAAGATGACGAGCATACTATTGAGGAAGATGAGGCTTTAATAACAAAAGAAGAGAGGGACGAAGAACTGGCAGCTTTGCAAAATGAAATAGATCTACCTCTTGACGAGCTGCTTAAACGTTATGGTGTGGGAGAAGGTACGTGATAAGTTATCCTCGCATCCCTTTCTAACTCTGAAGTCCTGTATCTGACTGTAGGAAGTGTAATAACTTACATAATCTGTTGCGGGAAAGCGACTCTTTTACTGCAGTTCTCTCTTGATATTAAGTTAGCCAATCCATTCTCTTGAGTTTTTATCTTGGATTGATTTTAATCAGAACAAATATTCTCAGTTAGCAGAGAAGATAGTCTGGAGAAGAATGATGATGCACCTCAAGAAACAGAAGAAACGAAGGCGAGACTGTGCAATGGTGAATGTACCTTGCAGTTTCTCAACTTTTTTCTTGATTCCCAGGCAATAAAAATATATCTGAATTTCATATTCAATGTTATGCAGGTAAAGAGGGTGATATTGCCCCTGCAATTAACAGAAGCAGCTCACCCTCTGGTCGCTGTTGTGTAAGTTGTATGTGTTTATGATTAACATTTCCAATTGTGGAGCAAGTTCATTGCTCAACATAATTCCGATTTTTGGGCATTTGCAGGTTGAAAGTAATGGCTTCTTGTCAAAATTGGATAATCATATTGATGAAGTTGAGGTGAAGAAGGTTAGAAGTCGATCAAAGAAATTTGTGGAGTTGGACAAGGGGCATATGATAGATGATTTTAATGATGAACAGGTAAATATTTTGCTTCTGGATTTTCCTTCTGAATCAAAACATCTGATAATTTGATGGCTAGGGGGACTTCACGTTTTCTATTTGTTTTGATGTGTTTATTAATTGGAATAGGATGATGATGATTTTGTTCTTGGCAATGGAGTGGAAAAGGAATGTAACATGGTAAGCTTGGTTACAATTATCCACCGCATCTTATTTTTTTCCTATTTCAGTATCGTTTGTTTGCTAATTTGTCGGTGGGAGGTTTCTGAATGCTCATTTATGCATTGATCCACTTTTTAGTTTACTTGCGCTATCTGGAAAATATAGTATTTTTTTGCTTGTGCTATGACTGACGAGAAAAGAAAAGAAAAGAGGCTAGAGACTTTTATACATCTTTTTAGAATACATCCTTAGCTTGTTCTGTTGATAGAGGCATGCCTGGATTTGGACTACTAACCAAAACATTCTGCTATCTTCTATTTTGTTCAATATTTAGGATGATGAAACTACCTTGTCAGAAGAGGAAGCAATGGCAAAGACTGAATCAAATGATGCATCAGATGAGGCAATTGCACATATCCTTTTCGTTGTTCTTGTCTGACTTCAATCATACAACATCTAGTTCTGCATTCTGGTTTCCATAACTGCGCATAGTATCCGTGCTACATACCCAAATTCTCATAGACTAACGTGTTTTCCCTTTCAATTCCAGATTGCACTATTGCAAAAAGATGGTGAAATTCCTATAGATGAAATACTTGCGAGGTATAAAAAGGTATGCAGAGAAGTGATTATGCTACATCTTTTAGAATTCACATGTCACTTTGGTTTCCCAACAAATATTTGATTTTGTTCTTTTAGGGTTCTGACACTGATGAAGATGTGGATGACTACTCTGGCTCTTTATATCCTTCTGCTTCCGATGATTTATTGGATTCCTCAGACCACAAAGATTCTGAATTGGAACAGGCTGTTGGTTTGATGAATGAAGATGATGAACCTACCGTCTCCCAGCAGGCTGATTGTTCTCATAGAGAAGAAGAGGAAGCTGAATGTGTGGGGGCACAGGCTGATTGTTCTCATAGAGAAGAAGAGGAAGCTGAATGTGTGGGGACATCTGCAGAGGAAAGAGAGAGTGAGAGCAGAATTGCTGATGCAGCTGCAGCTGCCCGTTCTGCACAACCAACTGGAAATACGTTCTCGACAACTAAAGTGCGTACAAAGTTCCCTTTTCTTCTCAAGTATTCTCTGCGTGAGTATCAACATATTGGCTTGGACTGGCTGGTAACTATGTACGAGAAGAAACTTAATGGTATTCTGGCTGATGAAATGGGCTTGGGGAAGACAATCATGACAATAGCTTTGCTTGCTCACCTAGCTTGTGAAAAAGGAATATGGGGTCCCCATCTAATTGTAGTGCCGACAAGTGTCATGCTCAACTGGGAGACTGAATTTCTCAAGTGGTGTCCTGCTTTCAAGATTTTGACATATTTTGGAAGTGCAAAAGAGCGGAAGATAAAGCGGCAGGGGTGGTTGAAACAAAATTCTTTCCATGTTTGCATAACAACATACAGGCTTGTGATACAGGATTCTAAAGTTTTCAAGCGGAAGAAATGGAAATACTTGATTTTGGATGAAGCTCATCTTATAAAAAATTGGAAGTCACAAAGATGGCAGACACTCCTAAACTTCAATTCCAAAAGGCGTATTCTTTTAACTGGTACCCCTTTGCAGAATGATCTTATGGAACTTTGGTCTCTCATGCATTTCTTAATGCCACATATCTTTCAGTCCCATCAAGAATTCAAGGACTGGTTCAGTAATCCCATAGCGGGTATGGTTGACGGGCAAGAAAAGGTAAACAAAGAAGTTATTGATCGGTTGCATAATGTCCTTCGTCCCTTTATACTTCGCCGATTGAAAAGGGATGTGGAGAAGCAGCTTCCTATGAAACTTGAACATGTTATCTATTGTAGACTCTCAAGGAGACAGCGTAACTTGTATGAAGATTTCATTGCCAGCTCCGAGACACAAGCTACGCTAGCTAGTGCAAATTTTTTTGGAATGATTAGTGTCATAATGCAACTTCGTAAAGTCTGTAATCATCCTGATTTATTTGAAGGTCGACCTATTGTTAGTTCATTCGATATGAATAGCATTGATATGCAATTCAGTTCTACGGTTTGCTCCATGCTGACGCCTGGTCCATTTTCAAATGTCGATCTCCGTGGATTGGGCTTTTTGTTTACACATTTGAATTTCAGCATGACATCTTGGGAGAGTGATGAAGTTCAAGCTATTCAGACCCCTTCAAGCTTAATTGAGAGTCGTGCTAGCTTGGTTAACATAGAAGAAGTTGGACCTGGATTTAAGCAAAAGAAGAAGTTGCATGGGACAAGCATCTTTGAAGAGATCCAAAAGGATCTTCTGGAGGAGAGGTTAAGAGAAGCAAAGAAGCGAGCAGCATCTATTGCTTGGTGGAACTCCTTGAGATGCAGGAGAAGACCTATATACTCAACAGGCCTACAGGATCTTGTCACTATTAAGCATCCTTTCAATGATATTCATAGTCTAAAATGTAATCCTCTCTCTTACTTATACTCCTCGAAGCTTGCTGACATTGTACTCTCCCCAGTTGAACGCTTCCAGAAAATGGTTGATCAGGTTGAGAGTTATATGTTTGCTATCCCTGCAGCTCGTGCCCCACCTCCTGTTTGCTGGTGCAGTAAAACTGAAACTTCTGTATTTTTTAAGGCAACATATAAAGAGAGATGCTTTGAAGTCTTATCACCCCTTCTTACACCTTTTCGCCCTGCAATTGTAAGGAGACAAGTCTATTTTCCGGACAGGCGACTTATACAATTTGATTGTGGTAAGTTACAGGAGCTTGCAGTTTTGCTAAGGCGACTTAAATCTGAAGGTCACAGAGCACTTATTTTCACCCAGATGACAAAGATGCTTGATATTTTGGAGGCCTTTATCAATTTGTATGGATACACTTACATGCGTTTAGATGGCTCAACTCAGCCAGAGGAGAGGCAAATGTTGATGCAACGATTCAATACGAACCCCAAGATTTTTCTTTTCATTTTGTCAACTCGCAGTGGAGGTGTTGGCATCAATCTAGTGGGGGCAGATACAGTTATCTTTTATGATAGCGACTGGAATCCTGCAATGGATCAACAGGCGCAAGATCGATGTCACAGAATTGGACAGACACGTGAAGTACACATCTATCGTCTGATCAGTGACAGCACCATTGAAGAGAATATATTGAAAAAGGCAAATCAGAAGCGTGCTCTTGATGATTTGGTCATACAGAGCGGAAGCTACAATACTGACTTTTTTAAAAAGCTGGACCCTGTGGAATTGTTTTCAGGCCATAGAACAATTCAAATAAAAGGCATGCACAATGAGAGGAATAGCAACAGTGGCTCTGAGGTCCTCCTATCTAATGCAGATGTGGAGGCTGCTCTGAAAAATGCTGAAGATGAGGCTGACTACATGGCTTTGAAGAAAGTTGAACAAGAAGAGGCTGTGGACAATCAGGAGTTCACTGAGGAAGCAATTGGGAAATTGGAAGATGATGAATTGCCTAATGAGGACGACGCAAGAAATGATGAACCTACTGATCATGGCTGCTTGAACACAACAACCATAAAAGAAAAAGGAGCTATGTTAAATGTGAGCGATCCAGCTGAAGATGCAGCACTCACTTTTGCTGATAAAGAAGATGATGTTGACATGCTGGCTGATGTCAAGCAGATGGCTGCAGCAGCAGCTGCAGCAGGACAAGCAATCTTGTCCTTTGAGAGTCAGCTGCGTCCGATTGATCGATATGCAATGCGTTTTTTGGAATTATGGGACCCTATCATAAACAAGGCAGCAATGGAATCACAAGTTCAATTCGAGGAAAGAGAATGGGAACTGGATCGCATTGAGAAGTTGAAGGAGGATATGGAGGCAGAGCTTGATGATGATGAAGAACCTTTAGTATATGAAAGTAAGTGCATACACACTCTACTGTTTTTTTTTTTATTTATCTTTGGATTTTACCACCTAACAAGCCATTCAACTTTGCTGGATAGCATACCTTTGTAGACTTTAACTGACTTTTGTCAACGTATTCAGTTAAGTTGCATTTGGATTGAAAGATTTGGGTTTTGATGTGATGTCAAATCTGTAGCTCAAATCCTTCATTGTTGTTTGGATACTTTAAGAGATTATATTATCCAAATCCTTAACCAAATCCATTTTCAATTGTATACAAGTCTTTTTGAAGATGCTTATAAAATTGGTGTCAATTGAAATCCATCCCCATTCTAAACTCTCTCTTATGTCATGTAAAACCTTCAAATTTCAGATTCTCAGTTGAATCCTTTTGTAATCCAAATTAAGGATTCTCAAATCCGTTGAATTTCCAAATGAAAATAAAATAAAATCCTTTCTCAAAACCAAATTTATCAATCCAAATGCAACTGAACTGAGTTTGTGTATGAACACCTACTTTATAAAGCATACTTCTTTAGGCTTTTGGTTTTTTGAGAAGTTTGCACCTGCCACCCTTGTGCCTTAGAAAGATGTGTTAACACACATGATAACCATATCCTTATATGTAAGTATGCACATGTAATTTGAAATATATCATCACATGGTTTATATTATTCAGATTAATATACAGTCAAAGCACTTGTTTATCTACAATATCTTGACTAGGTATATTCAAGTCAAATTTTATTACTTGTTTACATACACATAGCATGTGAACTTGTTCATATATGAACTAGAGCTTGTGAATGTCCATATGTATACTTGTGAAATGTCGAAACTGTGGTGGTATAGATGATTTTATCCAGCACCCATTCAAATCCCAAAAAACCTATATATTACGCTTTTAGTGTAGATTTGTTTCCGTGTAGGAATATATTTTTGGAAAATCAACGGAAAATATTATCCAGTTTATAAGAGTTATTGATATGATGCACTTCACTCCTGAGAAATTGAAGCGTCAGAATACTATTTTGATTTCTCTTTCCGACAATGAACCCTCATCCCTACTAGGCGGCTCATGATGCTCAAATGGGCGGATTTCTTCGCCATGTTTTTACTTGGATACCTAATGATTCCCTCTCCTTTATCTGGCTTTGGACCAGCTTGTGAAGTAAAACAACCCCGACATAGGCGGAGTTTTTTCTCCGACAGGGAAAAAAAAGAAAAAGAAAAAAAGAATGACTTTCTGGTAGTTGATACTTTGCTGGTATGAGATTTTGGACGTTGATATAATATCATGCAATTTTTTAAAATTCATACTAAGGTAAAAACTTAAATGTTTGTCTTACTTTCTAATATCAGGATGGGATGCTGATTTTGCTACTGAAGTGTATAGACAGCAAGTTGAGGCTTTGGCTCAACATCAGGTTAGTGACTCGATCTTATCTTCACTTCACATTCCAGTGGGTCATCCTGCGGAAAAGGGCCAATAATTGTATGTCAATAGAAAAAAAGGAAGAAAGAGGAAAAAGAAGTCAGCTTGTAACTCAATATTAAACAATCTTTCTCTGTTTTGGTAATGCTTGATAGTTGATGGAGGAACTGGAACGTGAAGCTAAAGAGAAGGAGCTTGCAGAGAACAATAACTCTGATGCTATGAGGTAAAATTTTTTGTTTATCTTCTTGTGTATATAATGACTATACTAAAAGAAAGCAAGCTTCAACACTCTATGTTTCCACAAACATAGTTAATCATGTTCTTTAATGTGTCAAATTGAAAATTCGTTTTCCTTCCAAAATAATTTAATAGTTGATATTTCAAAGATCCACTTATTCTTATGTTAGGGAGCAGTAATTTTGCAAGATAGTTATTGTTGTGGAAATTGGAGAAAATTTAAACATTTGGTCTGTTGATCTAATGTCATACTGTAAGAAACCTATCTAGAGAGAGAAATAAGAGAATCTGAAAAGTGAAATTTTATTACTTAATAACTGTGAATACACTGTACAAGTATTTATAGAGGAATGGACTGAGTTCTAACTGCAGTGCCATGATCCTCTTGGGCTGACAGTCTGTATCCAGCTGTCAGTCCAAAGCCCTAACTAATACTAACTCTAATCTTGCTGCTTAAGTAATACAGAGATAGTAATAGAGTCTGAGTTAGTTAGTTGAGTTCTCCTTATCATCCCCCCTCAAACTGTTGGTGGCAGGAGCCAAAGGCAGTTTGCTTTTGAGAGTGTAAAACTGTGATTTGGAGAGCACTTTAGTGAATATGTCTGCAACCTGGTCTGCAGTAGGAATATAAGAAATCTGCAATTGCTGAGACACCACCTGCTCCCTAATAAAATGATAATCTATTTCAATGTGTTTAGTTCTAGCATGAAAAACTGGATTGGCTGCTAGAGCTAGTGCAGACTGATTATCACAGAATAAAGTAGGGAGTGTCGAAGGGAGTTTTAAATCTGCCAAGAGGTAGGATATCCACTTGATTTCAGAGGCTGTTTGAGCCATGGCCCTATATTCGGCCTCTGTGGAAGACCTAGCCACAGTGGGCTGCTTCTTAGAACACCAGGAAATAAGGTTGTGACCTAGATAAACACAGTAACCAGTAGTAGATTTCCTGTCAGTGATATCACTTGCCCAGTCAGAGTCTGAAAAAGCTGTGAGTTGAAGACTGCCCTTTCTGAAATAGATCCCTTGACTGATTGTTGCTTTAACATACCTCAATGCCTTCTTTAGAGAACAGAAATCTCCCTCAGTTGGGTTATGCATATGTTGACAAAGGGTGTTAACAACATATTGTAAGTCAGGTCTGGTTATAGTTAGGTACTGTAAGGCTCCTACGAGACTCCTATACTGAGTAGGATTGGAATAAGGAAGCAGATGAGCTTGGGGAATAGTGTTAGTTTTGGAAAATGTTGGAGTAGGGGAGGGATTACAATCAGTTAAACCTGCTTTGTGCAACAGTTCAGTGGCATATTGTTGCTGATGGAGAAGAATACCCTGAGAAGTGGTTTGGACTTGAAGACCAAGAAAGTAGGTTAGTGGACCAAGGTCCTTCATTGCAAACTGAGCACCCATAGAAGAAATGAGATCTGAAATAGAGAGACTAGAATTACCTGTGACTATGATGTCATCTACATAAACTAGAACAATGAGTATTGACTGAGTACTAAGCTTAACAAACAAAGATGTGTCAGCTTGGCTGCATTTGAAATCTTGGTTAAGAAGGAAGGAATGAAGCATTTGATACCAGGCCCTTGGGGCCTGTTTGAGGCCATAGAGAGACTTGTTTAATTTGCAAACATAGGAAGGATAAGTAGGATCAATGAAACCTTGAGGTTGGGTCATGTAGACCTCTTCATTAAGAATGCCATGTAAGAATGCATTTGAGACATCCAATTGTTTTAATGGCCAGTTGTAAGTGACTGCCAGGGTGAGAACAATCCTAATGGTTTGTTGTTTGACAACTGGACTAAATGTTTCAGTGTAGTCCAGACCATGCTCTTGGTGATAGCCTTTGGCTACCAACCTGGCTTTGAACCTAGCTATGGACCCATTAGCATGTTTCTTAATTCTATAGACCCACTTACAACCTATTGATTTTCTGTTGGGAGGTAAGGGAACAAGATTCCAAGTTTTCTGTTGTTGGAGGGCCTGATATTCTTCAGCCATAGCTTGTTGCCAGGCTGAATAGGATGCAGCTTCTTTGTAAGTTAAGGGTTCAGTTGAGGGTGGTGTGGTGATGAGAGTGTTGAGGTTATATAGAGGAAGGGGAAGGCAGCCAGTTTGTGATCTGGTTAGCATAGGATGGATATGTGTGGGAAGTGGAAGAGGAGACGGGGAAAAATCAGGAGGAGAATTCGCTGTGGGAGTAGGTGCAGAATTTTCTGTGGAAGTAGCAGCAGAATTTTCTGTGGGAGTGGTAGCAGAATTCTCTGTGAGAGAAGTGGAAGGTGGATGCTGGGGGGAAACAGTTGGAGATAAAGGAGAAGTAGGAACAAGGGAGGAGAGTGTGAGTTCAGGCGCAGTTGGTGGGAAACGGGAATAAGAGGAAGTAGATGATTCAGTGTGAGCAGAGGGTGGATTAGATGCAGTGTAGTGGGGAACTGGATCAGGTAGGGGAGGAGGTGTGGTGAACTGAGAGTATAAGGAAGAGAGATTAGAGGAATCAAGAGAGTTGGTAGTAGGATAAGGAAACACATTTTCCAGAAATCTGACATGCCTTGAGATATATAGCCTGTGAGTTTGTAAATCTAGGCATTTATAGCCTTTGGTTGTAGGACAATATCCCAAGAAAAGACAGGGTTTTGATCTGACCTCTAACTTGTGTGTGGAATAGGGTCTGAGCCAAGGATAGCACAGACATCCAAACACTTTTAGAAGGGTATAGTCAGGTGGAATATTAAACAGAGATTCATATGGTGTTTGATTATGTTGGGTTGATGTAGGTAGTCTATTGATGAGATGATTGGCAGTAGCAACAGCTTCTAACCAATATTTAGGTGGGAGATGAGCCTGTTGTAAAAGAGTGATGGCAGTCTCTATTAAATGTCTGTTTTTCCTTTCTGACTTGCCATTTTGTTCTGGTGTGTGTGGACATGTTGTTTGATGAACTATGCCTAAAGATTGCAGATATGAAGACAAGTTATGATTTACAAACTCAGTCCCATTATCTGTTCTTAGGATTTTGATTTTGGTATCAAACTGAGTATGAATCATAATAGTAAATTGAACAAAAACAGAGTAAACTTCAGATTTTTGCTTGAGAGGATAAATCCATGTATAGTTGGTAAAATCATCTAGGAAAACTAGATAATACTTGAAGTTCATACAAGATGACACTGGGGAGGGTCCCCATACATCAGAGTGCACTAATTGAAAAGCAGAAGTAGTAGTACTACGAGATACAGGAAAAGACATTTTGTGAGACTTAGCAGCTAAGCAAGAAGAACATTCAGCAGAAGTGAAGTTGAGCTTGACATTCAGAAGTGAAGAAAGAATATTAGATGCATTTCTGGATGGGTGCCCCAGTCTGTAATGCCACAAAGTTGCAGGAGTGCAGACTTGAGTAGGGTTGCAGATTGGAGTGTGTTGCACTAGATTGATTGTGGAAGCAAGTGAGGATGGTAGGGGATACAAGCCTCTGTCACAGGGGCCCTGGTACTTGACCTGGGAAGTAGAATTGTCCTGGATTGTCACTTCCTTTTCAGTGAAAATCACAGTACAATTGTTATCTTTGGTTAGTTTGTAAACAGATAAGAGATTGGAAGAGATATTAGGAACATATAACACATTAGAAAGATGCAGGGAAGCAGAGGGAGTGTGAAGTATACCAGAACCAATGCTGTTAATAGAAAGAGAGGTGCCATTACCAACTGAGACAGAGTCTGAACCAGTATAAGGCTGAGGGTTGAAAATCTGACTGGGGTCATTAGTCACATGAGTGTTAGCTCCTGAGTCCAATAACCATGGATAAGATGATGAAGTAGCTGAGTAGTTGGTTTGAGCAGAGTAGACTTGCTTGTCAGCTGGAACTGCAGAGTAGTTTGAGGTGTCAAGTCGGTGCCAGCACTCCAAAGCGGAATGATTTCTTTTACCACAAATCTGACAATACAGAGGAGCATTGGAGTTGGTAGAGTTAGGGTTGAGAGACTGAGAAGACCCTTGGAGATTGGAATAGCTTCTGCCTTGGCCTCTTTGTCCTCTGCCCCCTCTGTTATTGGAGTTTCTACCTCTGCCTCTCTGAGAATTGCCTCTTGGACCTCCTCTGTTAGTATATAGTGCAGAGTGTAGGTCTGTGGAGATGTTGTCTGAGAGGGTAAAATTGTGAGCCAAATTATGATGAAGTTCCTCAGTGAGAAGGTGACTGAAGAGAGTAGGAATAGAAATGGGAGTATCCTTGAGCCTAACAGAGGCTTTGAAGGACTCATAATCAGGAGGAAGTCCCTTCAAAACATAGAGAACAAGATCTTCATCTTGAATGATCTCTCCTGCAGATGCTAAGTGACTGTTGATAGTTTTAACTGAGTCTATGTAAGCCTGCATAGTTTGAGTTCCTTTGTGCAGATTGTGAAGTTGCAGTTTGAGCTGCTGAATATGAGACCTGCTCATAGAATTGAACCTTTGCTCAAGAGAAGCCCAAATGGCTGAAGCTGTAGGAAGATGTAGAACTTGTGGGAGAACTGGTTGGGAAATAGATGCAAATAGACACGATTTTAACTGCAAATCAATGTCATGCCAGGTAGAAAAAGCTGGATTCAGTGAGGTTTTGCCCTGATCATCTGTGAGATGCTGTGGTGGACAAGGAGTCTTTCCAGTAAAATGATCGAACAGATGGTGAGCAAGCAAAATGGTTTGCATTTGGGTTTTCCAAATGTTGTAATTGTTGTTGTCAAGCTTAACATGCACCAGAGAATTGAAGCTCTGAATGAGGAGCTTCAATTTTGGAGGAAGATTGAGATCATCCATAGATGAAGATGAAGACTTGAATCAGAGATGAGAACTAGGGTTCGGAGATGATGAGAATTAGGGCAAAATTGAGAAGTAGGGTTTGAGAAGGAAGATTGGAAGCTAATTTCTGCAGATAATGCAAGAAGGAGCTTTGTTGAGCCTTCGATTGAGTAATCCAAGCTTCTTAATGCAACAGAAATGGTGATTTGATGTGTTCTCCAATGGAGTAACAAGAAGAAGTGAAATTAGGGTTTGGAGTTGTGCAGATTCGAGATTGATCTCTTTGAATTCTGCACAGTTGAGCTTCGTCTGTCTGAAGAAAGCTGCAGATTGAAGCTTTAATGGAGAATTATGAATGATCTCCAATGGCAGATCAGGAAAAAAAAAAATGGCTCTATGATACCATGTAAGAAACCTATCTAGAGAGAGAAATAAGAGAATCTGAAAAGTGAAATTTTATTACTTAATAACTGTGAATACACTGTACAAGTATTTATAGAGGAATGGACTGAGTTCTAACTGCAGTGCCATGATCCTCTTGGGCTGACAGTCTGTATCCAGCTGTCAGTCCAAAGCCCTAACTAATACTAACTCTAATCTTGCTGCTTAAGTAATACAGAGATAGTAATAGAGTCTGAGTTAGTTAGTTGAGTTCTCCTTATCACATACTAATGCTTAATATTTACTGATCAAGGTGCATGTGATGAATAATTCGGAAAACTTGAAAAACTGATGGGGAAAAAACAGCTTTTAGTTAGTTAATCTATAATTTTGAGTTTAATGTTACTCTGGCTGTTTTACAAATAAGGATTCATTTTAGGGCGTTTTAAGAGCCTTTTGGCAATCATCTTAGCTCTATAAAATTTCTGATGATGGCACCTTTTACTGTCAATCTCAGCTTTACCAACTTTGGTTGATTTCTTATAATTTTTAATCAGATATGTCAGTGCCATTACCAACTGGGGCATCCATTCTTCAACTTCCTTTTTCAATTTCTAAGTAGTTGGAAGATCAAAGATGGCAACCTGGACTTTTCCCTGTGATAGTTCTATTTAGATTCGGTGCCCCTATTATTTGCAAGTAATGATATCATCCTTTGTTGTTTTGGGCTAAAGTGCAAGTGTTACAGTTTCTAACTTTATGACGTAAATACCTCCCCTTACTATACATGTAAACATGCAACCTTTGATCTATGCCATACTTTTATCATTTAACATTACTTCCTCTGGTACACGTTTCTTGCTGCGTTATTCCAACTAAATTAATTTTAGAAGAACAGAAAATGAAGGACCTTTTCAATTACTAGGACAAAGTAAATGTTGGCAATGTAATGTGAAACGCGGTTGGTTCTTCAAAGAAGTTATATTTGTTGGTAGTTGTTTAGTGAATCTTCCCTGTTATCTATTCTCACTGGAGTAAGAGTGGGGAGGGGAGAGGAAGGGGACGAAGAAAGAACAGTTTGTCATCTTATACAAGTAGATGGAAGATAGACTCTAGCTCCATCAGCTAGTCCTTTACCTAGGTCCTTACTGTGGGGCGATGACAGATAAAAGATGACGTATTGCTATCACCAAAAGAACAGTTAATACATGAAATGTTTTAACCTTCATCAATTTCAGCTGTGGCTCCATGTAATGGTGATTGATGCAATCCTAAATGAACTGGCTGAAAGCCTTGTGTTCTTGTTATGTGGGCGCTAGCTATGTCTGAAATTCAAGTGCTTGTCTAAGATCTCTTTTGAAACTGGATATACATGTGGACACACACCGGCACACACAAACACATATGTATATGGTGCTCTCTTTGCCTCTTCATAGCATTTCACTTCTTCTTATATAATAAGCAGGAAAAATATGTCTGCTGCTGGTAAATCGAAGCCAAAGAAGAAAGCTAAGAAGGCAAAGTTCAAATCTTTAAAGAAAGGACCTTTAGCATCTGGATCAAAAGCTGTAAAAGAGGAGTCACCAGTAGAAACGATGTCCCTGGACGATGATATTGCTTATTATGACGAAATTGATGACTCGGATATTGCATATTCACAATCAACACTAGAGAAGAAACGTAAATCAGTGCCTGATTGTGATGAAGAGAAGAGCACTAGAAAGCCTAAAAAATCCAAGAAGGCTCCTGAGATCCAACCTGATGTAGATTCCAAAGCCCAACGTAAACAGCAGGATGAACTCAGGGACTTAAAACTTTCAGAGAATAGCATGGTGGATATTGAGCCTAAGCCAATCAACAGGAGCAAGATGGGAGGGAAAATTTCAATCACTGCCATGTCAGTGAAGCGGGTCTTGACTATAAAGCCAGAGAAGTTAAAAAGGAAAGTGAACTTTTGGTCTAAAGATCCTTTCCCGTTACCTGACGAGTGGATGGTGCAGGAAGATGCAATACTGTGTGCTGCTGTTCATGAATATGGCTTGAACTGGAGTTTGGTCAGTGAAATCTTGTACGGAATTACTGCTGGTGGATTTTACAGGGGAAGATTTCGTCATCCTGTGCATTGTTGTGAGAGGTTTAGGGAACTTATTCAAAGACATGTTTTGTCTACCACGGATACTATTAATAATGATAAAGCCTGCAATACTGGCTCTGGAAAGGCTCTTCTCAAAATAACTGAGGTAAGCTCATTGATATCCTTGTAACAACATATAAAAGGAAACTAATGCTGAGAAATGATTATTCAAATTATTGCAAGTTTTGTTACTGTGGGCAATAGGGAATTATGTTCATATTGCATTTGGTTGCCTTTAATGAGACTACTGCTAGCTTCTGAAGCAAGTAAGAGCCTTTTGAGTTTTTCTTAAATTAGCTCAACAAAAGGGTTGAGTTTTTCTTAAATTAGCTCAACAAAAGAGGGTTATATGTAATGAGCCCTGTTTTCAGTTAGTTCTGATGTGGCAAACAATGAAAATAAATTTGGAAGCATATTGCCTCCTTGTTGAGTCTACTAGAATTAACCTCTTTCTGTTATCACTGAACTAAGCAGTAATTTCTTTTGTATTAGGATAATGTCCGAATGTTGTTAGATGCTGCTTCTGAGATTCCAGATAATGAACCCCTTGTTCAGAAACATTTCTTTGCCTTACTTTCTTCGGTTTGGAAGGTGTCAACTCATCATGGCCACAAGAGAAGCCTCTCACCTCTCCAGAATGGCTTTTGCTTACCTGGAAGTTTTTCCCCTTCAAAAGTCAACAATGTTTCTTCAAGTTCCATGACTGAACCATCAGATAGGATGAGATTTTCTAATTTTACACCATGTGGCAAGTTAGTAGGGGCCGCACTTTCTGATGACCACAGCAGTGCTCAAATGGACAATAACATTCACATCTCCAACCCGAAGGTGGAAGCGTCTATTGTTGCAGAGCAGTTAGATGTCATTCTAGAAGTTCAGGGAGGAAATGTTGACAAGACAACGCCTTTGCCATCTGTCATCAATCTTTCTATACTTGGGACGGACCCTCCGCCTTTATCAAAGATGTCTGCAGGGGAAGGAAAGCATTTTAAAACTTCCCGAGAGAATGCTGAGAACCGGTTCAGGTATGCCCTTTGCAACTTAAGCTTTACATTTTGTTATTGGTCAAGGTGACCTGTATTGTTCTGGTAGCATTGGGGATGGTTTTGGCTCGAACTATAAATTGCCTTGCTTTGTTGTACCATTCCTTTGTAGTTAGACACTGGAGTCAGCAAGTGCTCCAGAGTCGTGGAATGATTTTAATCTTAATTTTAGCGGTGATTGTCAGCATCCTTCTAAGTTCTCTGTCATCACTTTTGCTCGAAATGTCACCTTTGTTGTTTGGGGATTTCAGCTTTCGTCTCTTTGTTCCATCACCTGGGAAGTCAAACTTAAGAGAAAGAAAGTTTCTAAGGGGATATATAGGGAGCTCTATGCGCTTAATGAATGTGCATAAGCAGTTATAACTGATTACCCACCTTCAGTTGTAATTGCTTAGTCAATAACCAAGGAAACTAGAAGCAAATAGTAAGAGAGGAATGCAGGGCTGTGTTCTCCCTCCTTGACCCATGGCTCTTCTAGTCTTGTGTAACATCTTTTGCCAAAAATTTGTAGTATTTGTTTCTTTCGGCTTCTGCAATTCCTTTAGGTTTAGCATGATACGCTTTAATTACCATTTGATCTCTATGTTTGAAATAAAATTCAATGTTGGCTTCAAAATGTATTCTTTTTCCTTGGCCATCAGTCTCCCTTGCCTTGCAACCCCGTGCGTGCCTATGCAGGCTGGGGTTAATTTCCTTTGGGAACATGGATGCTTGTGGTTGTATCTATATTTCCTGTAATGAGTCACATGTAGATGTCAGTGTGATTATCTGATTGCTAGACACTGTAAAATTTTTACTGGATGTCAGAGTTTCCATAATCTGGTTTTAGAGGTGAAAGAAATCATTGAGACCTTCAAATCATTTCACGGTTAGAATTAGCTGTGAAATGTTGTCTTCAAGAACGAAAACATAGCTTTTGAGTGTTGTAATATATCATCTCGGATGATGTTGTGTACGTGCTTGGAATAAATTTTAATCTTGCTTTTCTCTTTCACAGGGTTTCATCAAGAGTTTGCGTAGAAGATTCTCTGGGTTGGGCTTCTCTGGCTTTCCCTACGGGGGATGCCAAATCTCGAATACCATCCAAGTCACAATCACTGGGAAAACACAAGGTCCCCTTGTCTGATCCAATCAGGCCTTCCAAATCAAAATTGAGGAAAATTTCTGAGTCTAGCGATATACGTAGTTCAGTGACTGATGCTGTATGCCAACCGGTTCTGGCTGTGTCTGGTGATTCACAGGCAAGGCTTGATACAGTATCCCCTGCCATTCCGGAAATAGGAACTGATGATCTTTTAAGTTCTTTCGCACCTGATATGAATGGTGAGCTTGCTTTGGAAGCAGATACTGTTGATATGTTCCATGAACATCATTATGTTCACGGCTTACTATCTGGACTAGACGATTTTTCAGAGTTTCCGCCATTTTCGGATATAGGGTAATAGTGGCATCTGGATCTGAATCCAGTACCTTGTCATTGTGAGTTGCCTGAAATTTTGGAAGGTGAAACCTCATGGCGAATGGCTCAGCAGTCGATGAAAGTATCCCATACTTGAGACTGGGGACTATTACCGTGCTCTCGGGGTTATGAGTAGCAGCAGAATATGATTTGCGGGAGGGCGAGGGTGAGCGCTTTTTGACAAACCAGCCTGCCTGGTGTTCATGCGAGATTATTATGGGAGCTGCAAGTGTGTCTGAAGATGATGATAGAGGAAGTAGGCGTACAGATGTAATATTTATTGCATGTAAGAGGCCATGAAAGTGGTCCTTTGTGCTTTGTAAAGTTGATTTAGTAGGAACTATGTGCTTGCAAATTTTGGGAGTGATCCTTAAAATTGATTTATGCAGGCACAAATTGTCATCATGCTATGGAAAACGATAATCGTTAATGAGAAATATTAAATTATTTCTTAACCAACCCCTCATCCCCTGCATTTCCTCATCATCATGAATTCACGATGTCACTTGATCCCAGTTAATCTTTCTCGTAATGTTATAACAATACAATATGAAAATTAGCAAGTGAGGTTAATAGAAGTCACCTCTGCCTTCAAACTGTCCTCAATTCAATTCCACTTTTAGATCCCCGCCCCTTTCTCCATCTAAACATAACCCTCTTGAAAGAGAGGGAGAGGGTATTGAAAGTATGTTTTATTTGAACAAGCTCCACAAATAATTCTACAATGTTTGGAAATCACTTTGTAAGTTTTTAATATTTGACAAAAAAAAAAAAAAAGTGAATTTTTGACTACGTATGTTATCCTTTCATCATTTGAATGAAAGTTTAAGAAATTATTTTTATATTCTTGCGAAAAATGTTCTTTGAACTTTTAAAATGGTCTTTGATATTTATTCAAATTCTTAAATTAATTCTAATATATAACATATACGTTGTCACATAAAAATTTTCTACCATATTTTAAGAAGAATATAATCTCAAGGGTGTTGTAAACAATTATTATAAATATTGGATTTCATTTCGTTATCTACGGTCTCATTGTTAGTGCTCAAGTAAAAGTTTTGTATAAATGAAATTCATAACTTTTCCTAATATTGGAACTATTTAAAAAGTTCCCGTAAATATTGAAATTTGCCCTAATTGACGAAACCAAACAATTCAAAAAACTAAATTTTAGCTAAGCACGAGAACGCGCGCCCAATTTGCCAATTTCAACATCTCTCTTAATTCTTTCTCTCTCTAGGGTTTTCCATTTCAAAATTTCATGCATTTATGCACAAACATTATTTTCATAAAATTGTTCCCAAATAATAATAATAATCTATAAGCCATAAAAGCTATAAGCAGCTATGGTTCGAAGTGTAAAGTGCGAGGCCATAAACACACGTAGCAGCAGAAGCAGAGCACAGAATAAGAATAATGAAGCATCATCAGCAGCTACACAAGAAGAAGATGTTGTCCATCGTAGAGTTCTTCGATCTCGTTATCTCAACTTTAAGAACAAAATCTCCGGTAATTTTGTACTCATTTTCAATTTAATTCTTGTTCTATATTTATTTCTTCACTATTGAACAAAGAACTTTGATTTTTTCATTATGTAAGATTTTATTTTTTATTTTAAACGCCTTTTTGGCGGTAATTAAAGTTGTACTTTTCGGCTTGTGAAATTACTAGGGTTTTTGGTTGGTTTTGTTTAGTAATTGATGTATTTTGTTGAGTATTCAATTATCTCCGGTAATTTTATCCTCTACTATCAATTACTATTTTTGTTCTAAATTTATTCCTTCATTATTGGAAAAAAAAATGGAATTTTTCATTATGTAATTTTTTTTTATTTAAAAATTAACACCATTTTAGTGGTAATTCAAGGTGTAGTTTTCGGATTTTGAAATTACTAGGGTTTTTAGTTGGTTTTGTTTAGTAATTGATGTATATTTTTGAGTACTCAATTAGTTAATACTGGAAAAAGTAAACTTTTTTGGTCGTTTGTGTATTTATAATTTTGCTCTGATTTAAGGAAGTGTTGCTTTCAAAAAATTTATAATGGAAGCTTTTTTCTTATACAAAGTGTAGTTTTTTTTTTTTTTTTGTTTGGAAAATAATGCACTTTTTTGGAGAATTTAAATAGATAATTGATAAAAAAATTTCACGTTTCTGAAGTTTGTATTGGTTTTGTTGAAAATTTAATCTTTTCTTTTTTGTGTATTTAGTGATTAATTTATATGCATTGGGATCTTTCGTGCAGATGAGAGAGATGATATATCGAAAGTTGATTCTAACAAGTTTAAAGCAATAATTGAAGAAGTTGAAACCTTGCATCAGCATGGTATTGTTCTAAAGCTGCTTTAATTTTATTGTTTCGTTAATTGCATTTCTTTCTTAACTTAAATTTCCTTTATTTTGTTTTTTTTAAGTTGCATGTGTTGCTTGAATTAAATTATTTTATTTTTATGAACTTGTTTATTTAGTTTTACTTGAGGCTGCCAACATAGTGCTGAGATTTTGATGCTTTTGCTCGACACAATGTGGAAATTAACTTTACAATTTTATGTTGGTGTAACTCGTATCCGTTTACATCGAGATCATATCTCTTACTCTGATATTTCTTGTTTGATACACAGTACAGAAACCAAGGGAACAAGTTGCCGATGCTGAAGCTCTTTTGGATATTGCAAATACCTTGGTCACCTCTGTTAAAGCTCATAGCAATGAAGGATTGACACCTTCAGATTTTATTAGTTGTCTCCTTAGGGATTTTGGGCAACAAGGTGGACCAAGTAGTAACCCAGACGAGGAGAGGAACTCTGTGCGCTGGAAGGATATTGGGAGTGCGGTTTCTCATGTTTTCAGGAGTGCTCCTGGGTGCTCCACCATGTAAAATAATTAACCTATCTAAGTTTTACTCTTTTAATGTTGATTTTTGTTTGAAGGATAGCTATTTGACCGTATTCTTTTATGTACTTCCATTCATAGGGTTGGGCCTATGGATACCGAGCTCAAGCAACGAAGGCCTGTTGTTCATAGAAAACGTGCGAGGCCAACAGAAAGTAGTGCTCGGCCTGAAGAGGTAAAATTTTTTATCTCAGATGCCTCTACCTATTGTTTGGCAAGAAAAGAATTTCTGCAGAACTCTTTGATGGAAAATTTGATATCTCTTAATATGGTGTTGAGATGTTTGTCAGAAGTGAAATCAATTGGTTTGAGCAGGAGGGAAGGAGTCAAATATATACCCCTCTTAAAGGAAAAGAAACTAGAAATAGTTACTTGAGATATTGCTCTGTGGAGGCCTTGAAGTAGTTCTGAAACTGAAAAGAGAATAGAATCCATCAGGATGACAGTTCTCTAAAGCTCATCTTTAAAACTGAACATAGAGGAACATTTGCTATATTAAGGGCCACTTTGGAGTTCTCAGAAAACTGTTCTGAAAAGAAGTATTACGAAAAAAGCATAAAACATTTATAATGTTTTATTTTTGCATATAATATGGCATGCTTGAACTTGGGAAAATCAATTAGTCTTACAATGGGTGCATACTGCCTATCCAATCTTGTTATCATATTCTATATTCCAGGACTCAATAGTAGGAAGATCTAAGGAGTCTTTTCTTGTAATTTAATGTGCCAAAAAGTTCTTGCCGTACTTGATGTTACTACAACTTCACTTGAGGTAAACCTGTAGCTCATATTTTCTGAAATTTTGGGTGCCTGGTTTCATCTAATCGATGGCTTTCTGGTTTCTGCAGCTTGATGAGAGTTTTACTGAGGAGAAAACGGACACTGATAAGAACATGGCTACAATGTTTGATATTCTAAGGAAGAATAGGAGGGTCAGGCTTGAAAATTTGATATTGAACAGAAATTCTTTTGCACAGACAGTTGAAAACTTATTTGCTCTATCGTTTCTGGTTAAAGACGGGCGAGCAGAAGTCACAGTGGATGAGAAAGGCTGTCATTTTGTAGGTAAGGTTCCTATTTTGCACGATCATTTTTGTCAGCTTCTTTTGATGCCAGTTGGCTTCTCTCATTCTAAACATAAGTAATTTTGTCATCCAGCTCCAAAGAATGCTCCTGCTGCCAATACAGTTCTTTCTGGGGAAGTTTCTTACAGCCATTTTGTCTTTAGGTTTGACTTCAAGGATTGGAAGGTATCTATCTAATTAAGCATACGATTTTCTGAACTTTTCACTTTTGTTTGTTGAAGCATCATTTGTTCATTTTCCTTGTGGGTTCTTTGTAAACTTTTACGTCCCTCCGACAGTCTTCTCTAAAATAAGTGTTACAAATTTGTTCTGTCATCTTCACTTGAATGATTGTCAAGAAGACTTCTTACCCATATTATCAAAAAAAATTCTGAATAATTTTGAATTTGCAGTTAATGTTGGCTTCTGTTGAGGCTGGCAAGGAATTAATGCCACATAGGAGTGATGTGAACGATTCAAGCAGTGCTCATCCGGATTCAGCCTCGGAAGACACTCAAGCACAGCTGCCTACAACACCAATAAGGAAATTATCCAGGAATCGTGGTCTTGTTTTGCAGGAGCAGAGAGTTGTTGAAGATTCTCCTGAAAGTGGTGATCCAGCAGCAGGGGCTGCTGCCATCCGAAAAGGAAAGAGAAAGCTTAGGTAACTCCACGGCATTATTACTTTAAGTGGTGATGGAGCAGACTGTTACTGAAGATTCTCCTGAAAGTGATGATCCAGCAACAAAAGAGAGAGCTTAGGTAACATGGCATGGCTATTATTACTTTTAAAGTAAAAAGCTCTGGAGAAATGAAGCATACCGGAGGAGGTTCTTCCCTTGCAAAAATTCGGAAGGATTAGTGTGAATTTAGCTTTTCATGATTGTCTTAGGTATGGCTAATAGGTCATTAGTTGATGTACATAAATTTTAAGAATTTAATTAGAGGATGCTCTTCAATTAGTATTGTCATTTATTATCTGACTTTTACTCTTTACTATTATCAGTACATGTGGCTGGCTCTCATTTGTATAATGTATCGAAGTTTTCCTCTAGGTATAATTAGGGGATACCTGTATGTATTCGTGAGACTTAGAAAAGGGGATTTAAATCTCTCAGAACGTTGAACAATTACGAAGAAAATCTAATAATAATGAGTTGAGAATTGAGATAATTCATGTTTGTACGTTGTATGATACGACAAAAGCTTTTTGAGTTGTGACGTTACTGCTAAGATGTGATGTCAATATCAAACATTAGGTTGTCTGAGCATGCAAACAATTGTCTTGGACTCTGACCAAGCTGTAGATAATAGAAATATCTCCTCTCCAGAATTTAGCCTTCGATTTCATGAAATCAAATAAAAAAGTACGCCCCACATGTTTTGTAAGAAATGCCAAAGTGCTAAATTCCAGATGGAAACACTTCCCCGTAGATAATCGAATGGCCGAAAAGGAGAATTCTTGCATCCGAACTAAAGAACTTTTCGTAGATTATTATAAATGTCTAAAGAGACCCAAAGACATCATCACAAATTGGTACAATAGTCTTGCCACAAGTCACATCTTAAGATCGTATAGTTATATAGTAAACTGAGAAAACTATTCCATGTCAGAATGAGATGCCTAATTGACCTATATATATCTCAGGTAATTTATCAGATGACAGGAAAACAACTCATGCTTTAGACGATCAAAATTTCCAATACAGTCGCTCGTTACAATACTGGTGAGATCTGTCTAGCTCTTGTTGTCTTTCGGAATGTCCAGGTCTCGGAATATTGGGCTATCAACCCCGACTCCCATTGCGTGGAGACCATTGTCGACATACACAACAGCGCCAGTGATAGCTGAAGCCAATGGCGATGCCAAGAAAGCAGCTGCATTTCCCACCTCCTCTGTTCCATTAATGTCTCAAGCTTAGTGCTTAGAAGAAACAAGAGACGCAAGATATGCACACAGAATATAGAACAAATCTAATATAGCTTTGGCAATAACTTTCTCTTTATTCATTTGTACTTATGGAATAATTTTATAACCATGTAAATCTTTCTTTTGTCTTTTTGTGCACGGGGTGCCGGGGGGAGAGAATGGGGATGAATACATAAACTAGACCAGATTGATGATTTTACCTGCAGATAGTTCTTTCTGCAATGGGGCATTCTCTAGCGAGTAATCAATCATCATATCTATAAAACCGATAGCTTTTGCAGCACGACTTCTTAGTGGACCTGGTTTGATGATTCAGTTAGTTATAGAAATTGTTAGAAATGGATGTAACCATAACATTTCAATGAGTTCAATGCAACTTTAAAGGGAACACTCCCTGAGATGTACTTATCTCTTCTTTCTTTGTTTTTACAACACAATTTAGGCATATAACCTAGTGATCTTAACATTGTACTTCTCTCCCCCATTATAAGCGACAAAGTCTCCAATCGGGTACTTTTCGTTATAGGATATTCCAAAAAATAAATGCTATACAGATTATCCTTTTTCCATATAATTATAAATCTGTCAAGGTTACCAACTCGGAAGCATGAAATGTTCTCCATAGTACATTATGTATAAAAATGAGAATGTATTGAAAAGGAGGCAAATGTGTCCCACATTGGACCTTAGGTTGCAAGGATACAAATCAAGCATAAAGAAGATGCCAAGGTACAGTACAGAAAGGAGAATATACTGAAATGGAGATAAATGTGTCCCACAATGGATCTTAGGTTGCACGTAAGGGTACAAATAAGGATAGAAAAGATGCACAAGTTTGCCAAACATCGTGTATGTTTAAGACATTTAAATTCGAGAGAGACGGAGTCGGTATTATTATAATGTCGGCCATACCTGCAGATATTGTGTTAACTCTTACTTTATGTTTTCGTCCAGCTTCAAAAGCCAGCACCTTCATCAAGCATATATATCATCAGCAAGTCATGCCTATACTTCACATATCTATGGCTTCTTGGAGAAATATAATAATAAAGAAGCATAATAGAAGAAGACTAACCTTTGTGTCACTCTCCAAAGCAGCCTTTGCTGAGCTCATGCCACCTCCATATCTGCAAGATACAGTAGGATACATTAGACTTAACACGAGAAGAGATGAAACCATGATAACTGGAAAATAAAAGAAGATATACCCTGGTATAATCCTTTCAGAAGCAATGTAAGTTAAAGAGATTGTAGCACCACCTGTAGTTTAAACACCCAAAACATATTTCAGCAGAATATGTTAAAGACTTATTCGTTGAATAAAATGCTAAAGATAAGGATTTCAGAAGTACATACCTGGATTCATTATGGGAATAAAATGCTTAAGTAAAGAAACAAATGAGTAACTTGATGCAGATATGGCACCAAGATATCCATTTCGGGATGTCTCTAGAAGTGGTTTAGTCACCTACATGTAGTGTTCGTTAATATAAGCACCATGAAGATACTGGAAATACATTACGAGAAAGACAGCAGTCCGTAACAAGAGATATATACCTCCGGACCATTGGCCAGTGAATGGACAAGGATGTCAATGGTGCCAAAATCCTGTTTCACAGATTCAGCAACTTCCTACAAGACATTATACTTCGGTTAACTATTGAAGGCATATGAATCAACTGTGCATGCTAATACTTGAAGTCCCTAGTATTATCATTGAACTTGTTCATAACTTTAGATCTTCCTCGGGCAAAGCAAACTGATTTGAATTAAAAAATTAGAGAATAATAAAAAAAGTAGATTAACCTTCTTCTACATAAGTAGATAAGTCAACAGAGCACAATATCAGCCCCTAGTCAACTCAATGTACTAACTACTCATAATAAAACTCTTAAATGAGCAGAGTTTTGAAAGACTACTTGGTATGATTTATCTAATGCATATGGCTAGGAGCTGTTCTGGGTTCAGCAATTAAGGCTTTTGACCTTAGTAACTTACATGGAATCTGAGGGTTAATGTCTGATAATCCACAACATTAACAAAAAAATAATGATTTTGAACGCGTAATAAAATAAAATATGTAGGAAACACTATCCAATACGCATCCAGAAAAGAAAACGAGTGTATGCCAATATACACATATGTGCATATAAGAAGTGCTTACCTTAACTGTCCAATTTGAGGACCCTGAATACCGCTTGTTTGCTTTTACCTACACAGAAACAGAGATAAGTTTTACACTAGACATATTTGACTTTTTATTATGCCTGGTTAAGAAACTTCATGACTTTCTTTTGTCTTACATCTTCGGGAACATCCTCAAGGCTGTCATAAACTGCATCCAAGGGATAGACTTTTGTGATTTCCATCAGAGATCCATCTGGCAGCCTAAATATTGAATGTACATTAGTAATGTTTGATGAAAAAAAAGTTGGACATAAACTATCCAAAAGAAAAAATGTCTTCTGTCTTACGTGCGTGATTCATCAAATTTCCCACGTCGTAAGCTGCTCTCAAAGATATTCAGAGCCTAAAGGAGAAATACTGATTAGGAAAAAGAACAACTCTGCCAGAGCCCTGATATAGTTCAACAATGTGAAAGCATGCTATACCGTCCTAGATATACATACCGGTACCCATGTGCCAACAAGAATTTCAGCACCAGCAGCTGCGAGGGACTTTGCTATTGCCCATCCATATCCATTGTCATCAGCTACACCAGCTATAAAGGCCCTCTTACCTGAAGATTACTATGCTTGGATTAATAAAGCCTGCCTTCGTATTCAAACAGAATGACCAAGTTTTCCAGGTCCATCTTAGTTGTTATGGCTATATAAAGTAATGACAAGTACACGATCTGCCACTCTTTCTCCTGATTCTTGATGGATCAAAGACCCAAAGTTCAGCATAATAGGCATGCATCATACCAATTATAACGGAAGCCAAAATTTTGAGGCGTGATACGGTCAAATGGGCAAGATATCAGTTAAACATGAGAATGTAAATGGAAATAATTGCTAAGAGAAATAGATACAGTAGCAGAACAATCTATGCTGTGCTAATAGGAAGGGAATTTAATATTTATTGAAAAAGTTAAAAGGATGAATAAAAAGACAAGAAAATATAAGAATTCATAAATCATTCCCCAACCTCTCAAATCAACGGATAGTCCTGATACTGGCCCGTCACTTGATGCAGACATTGCTTTTATTACAGTTCTTTCAGATTTTGTAGTAGTTGAGTGAAAACAGTGGGTCAATGACCTTGCTGAGGAGATGTGAGATGAGCTTTTAAGCTTGTCCCAAAATGTGGTCTTGATTCCACTACCAAAATTTGAAATGCTTAATACTGAAAGTCTATGAGATGCAAATATGCTAGCCCTTGCTGTTGCAAGATGTGTGCCAGGAGTTGCAGCTGAAGCCATTTTTTGTGAGTTGATTTTACAAAGAAGAAGAACCTGCACAACATATGCAAATGCAAAGTTGATTTGTGGAATTTATACATACCAAAGTTAGTGCGAACAGCAGCTTCTCCAGCATTCAGTGTCTGATATATTGGTTTACTCTAAGTTCTTAATTGTCAATGTGGTTGCAGAATTGGTATAACTACTTGGCCTCAACCGTATTGCATAGTGAAGGCTAGTTTTTTTACAAAATGTATAGCCTTTCAACGTGTTAGTTGGAGATAGAAAGAAATACATGTTTATTTAAAAAATATATGCATATGTTATCTAAACAAACCATGTCCAAAAATCATCAACACACACGTGTGCCATTTAAAAGTGAAAATCATATAGTGTCTTCAACGCTCTGCACTCCTCCACCACCCAATAGAAATGTTCAACAACAACAATAATGAGAGATTATAAGTAACAGAAAAAAGGAAATTCTTTCTTATATGCACCCAAATATGAAACCTTTATTCTTTTTCTGAACAAGGGAATTGAATATGGCATCTCATGATAGGTATATGTGTTAAAGAAAATAAGTAATATGATAAACTTCTTTCTAAGTGCTCTAAGTGCTTAAACTTTCTAAGTGCTTAAACTTTTAGATGAGGTGGTCACTTAACATTAACATAGGTACCAAAAGGTCTAGGTTCAAAACTCACTGCTACTCATTTAAAAAAATTAAAGTTGTCCACGTGTAGGATTAGAAAACGGATAGTGCGGGGCGTGTTAAAGACATCTTAAGCTTTTAGATGATGAATAATATGTAATACACAAAACTAAAGATCCCATCTTTCCCTCATTATAACACACAAAGACGCTCATATTTTCTAAAATCTTAATCAACAAAATCCTGAAAAAAAAAAAAGTAGAAGTGAATATGCATGTCAAGCTCAAAACTTTCAATCACCATATAAAACACCATAACTTTGTTTCTTAATCCAGTGTCAAACCCAACAAACACTTCACAATCCGCGCCCCCCCCCCCCCCCCCCCCCCCAAAAAAAAAAAAAAAAAGGGTCTCCAAAAATTGGAAAACAAAGTAAAGATCTTGTAGAAGCAGCTATTGTAATTGACTATATAGCCTCTCTTCAAAACAATCATATATAAAATGTCACGCTCCATGTTCATAACGACAATCCTTTAAGCAAGATAGTCTAGACTTCAAAATAATTGTCTAAGTCTCAAATCCACCGGAACAAAATGGTTAACCGGAGTTTTTACTTAATCACACAACACCCACTTATACGACCTCTCACTGTTTTGAGCTAAAAAGAAAACAGAAACAAACATAAAATTGAAAATAATCTAGCTTGATAAACTGAATAAAGCTCAATAAGAGATCTTGATAGAAACCAAGACTTTGTGTGAAAATGCAAATGAATCTGAAATGTAATGCTCAAAAAAGCTCAAAATTAGATGACCCCCCACATGTTATATGAAAAGCAATAATTTTTAAAACCACATTAAACATCAAATCATAAAATGTACATACATACACTTGAAGAAGAGAGATACAAAGTAAGATAAAATGGTTACCTTTGAAATGATACGATGAAGAGAGAATGAAGATTTTGAGGTGAAAAACAAGTGAAATGAGTGTTGAGGCGTGTTATGTTATATGTGTATATATATATATATATATGTACTTGTGATTTGTTTCGATAAAAACGAAGTAAGCAGTGTGTGTGTGTGTGAGATATTGTGAGTAGTTGAAGTGTTGGAGAGCTTTGAAAGTGTCGAAAGGGAGAGTTGGAACAGCTGGGACGTTGCCACAGCGTTTTGGCAGCTCCTTCGGCTATTTGACTTCTCTACCCTTTACTCATTTTCCTTTTTTTTTTTCTATCTATTATTTGTTCCATCAATTTTTAATCAGATCGACTTTAATTAGAGGAATAAAATATAAATTAATTTTTCTTTTTAATTGTAGGAGTACAGGAGGGAGATATATGTCTTCGATATTTCAGTTAGTATTTTAAAATTTATAGAGGTAATCCAAGAGATGTTTGTAAATAATTTTTTTTTATACGAGTTTAAGATAATATGTTGACTTTGAGAATGGCTGAATATACCTAATCACATAACGGTTTTAATAACTTAAAAAGTTAAGAAGCTTTAAATATAGAGAAAAGTCTTTAATCAGATTGATGTCAGTCTCTATATACAGGTTATATTCGTCATGTGAGAGGAAGGATCCAATTTTCCCAATTTGAGAACTAAAAGGGTGAACTTTTTTTATTGGTCGAAAAAAGGCTGGACTTGTTTGGATACCTGAAAAATAACAAGGGATAAATCGTCAACAAACCGCATATAGGTCGTCAAGAAAGCCCAAAAAGCCCAACCCATTTGGCCCAATAAGTCGTGCACGTGACTTACCTAGTAGCGAATCTTTAACAAACCGACATTACTAAGTCTATCACGTGAGCATATCCATCCTATGCTGTCCTTCTAATATTCACAGAAAAAATCGCGCGCGGATTCGTACCCACTCTCTCAACCAAATTTAACACCTAATTTTCAAATCCAAATTCCACACTCACAAACACACACATATACATCTTTTTTTATCTCTCGATTCTTAACTCTCAACTGAACTCATTAGGGTTAGGGTTCCAAATTTCTTTTTTCACTTTTTTATATTTTTTGGAAAAAGGTTTTTTTTTTTGTGGTGGATTTGGCCTCGATCTGTGTGCTCTGAATCGGTTATGGATACGCGTAAGAGGAGCAGACACGAAGCTAACGCCAATGGCGGCTTTAAGAAATCCAAGCCAGGTTTTTTCCCCTTATTTTATCTTTCTAGCTTTTGCGAGCTTCAGTGTGTGTGTGTGTGTTTTCTTATGGCTTGCACATGCATATTTTAGTGTGTGTATTTTACTCTATTGAGCTTGTACTTTGATTTGTCTATTAATTACTCGTAAAGCTTTGATTTTTATGTTGTTTAAATTAGAGTTTTTTTTTTTTTTTTCCCTGTTAAATTTATATTTTTTGCTTCTATTTGTTGTGTTTATGTGTTGAGGGAATGTATTCATCTAACAATTTTTACTGTCTCAAGCTGACTAGGGTTTTGAAACTCTATACTTAGGTGGTAAAAAGCTGCCGAAAAACGAAACAAATATGTTACAAAAATTTTGGTCTAATTGGGATACTCTAAAGATTTACGGAACAGCAAAACAAGTATTACTACCTAACTACGCTTCGTAAAGAGAAAAAAGGAAAAAAGGTAATGGAGAAGATGCGACAAAGAGTAGTTGGATTGAGACACTAATTTACATCATAATTGTTATCTTATCAGTAATGTTATTTAACTATTTATCTTAATGGGATTTGGTAAAAGTTTTACTTATTTTTATTTCACGATATGTATAGCTTTAAAGAATTCCAAAGTTATTATTCAATTTGGTTGCGGGAATTTGTTAGATATTTAAATGGCTCAAATTTTAAGAAAATGGAAGGAATCTAACTGGGAAAAAGTAATTTGTAACAGAAATGGACTCCATATCAAGTGGTATAGGAAGCAAATCGAAGCCATGCACGAAGTTTTTCAGGTTCATATCTTCACCTACTTAATAAATATTGGCCTTTTCTAAATTTTCTGAATTTCTAATATTTTATTTAGTTCAAATAACATTAGTCTTGTCATAAGCAAGAACTAATGTAATTGTTATGGTGAGGCAATGAAACTTCACAGAAATGATTATTCATGTAGCAGTATTCGGTGGTTTATCTTGATATATTATATGGTCAGAGGAGATAATAAGTACTTCAAACAATTGCCACTTCTTGGTAGCTGTCTGCCTAATGGTTAATGTAAGGCAAGTGATAAGATTTTAATGCTAAAGACACAGGTAACTCGTGTGATGCGCTCCTGTATCTTGTAACATACGACAATGAAATTTCCTGTTATTTGGTATCATGTCATTTCAGATACCTATGCAAAATTTTGATGTGGGAACACCTACTTCCAACACCCTTGCTTTCATGTCATCGTGTCTGCTATATGTTAACTGCTAGAATTTATGTCAAAATGTTTGCTAACTGATATGTTGCAGCTCTCTATGCAAATTCTTTCATTTCCCTGCTCCTTCATTTTGAGTAATTGCTTCGCTTCCATATATGATGATACTTGTTGAGAAGTGTTAATGACATTGTGGAGTTCAAGGTGTTGGATCTTTTATTGTCTTACTTAAAATTGTCAAAGAATCGTTGTAAATGCCAAAGGTAGTAAAGGGATATTGCAAAATGCTCAAGTCTACTTGAATTTTCTGCTGCATTGGGTGATTAACATGATACAGTATAACCCTATGCCTCGCCGACCCCTTCTGTGTTTTGGATTTTGACATAAGAAGATTTTGCTCTTGTTGTAAAGGAGCGCTGAGTGATTGGCAGTTCTTTATATTTTGCAGTTTGTTAATGTTTTCAAGTTTGATGACTTGATTTAATATCTGGATTTTATGCATATGGAAATTTGTACAAAGAAGAATGCCTTGATAAAATCTGGTGAATTCTTAATATTTGTATGTGGGAAATATGCAAGTATGTTGGTTCAGATTGTCAAGTTGACAATGTACTTCTCTATCATGTCTGTTGACAATGTACTTCTCTATCATGTCTGTTTTTATGTAGAGCCAACTCGTGCCCGTTAAAGGATAGTAGAATCAAACATACATGTAAATTATTTATATGACTGAATAATTTCTCTTACTAATCCAGGTTTCTCACTTTTTTTTCTTAATCAATGTTGTTAGTCATCTACATATTCAGGTTGAACACTTTGAGTGGGCTGGGATTGGTGAAAGTGGGAGATTATCTCCCACCTAGGTTGCAATTTTGATGTGTCCTGCTTGTGATATCTACTGGCTGCATATTCTCATTTTGCAATTTTAAGCATATTGAAAATATGAAAATTACAATTGGACTCATCATTTTGGCAATGTGAAGCAATGTAATGGCAAGTTACTGACATGAGAGCAATCTGTTGGAGCTCACTGTCGAGCCTGAAGTTGCACGTGCAATTTTCCATTACCTCTGTGACTTTATCACTTCCTAGACTTTGTGTTTGAATACCAAGTTTTGACTATTTGTTGATAGATGGTGATGCATACGTATGTCTCTGCATCTAAAGCTATGCGTGAATCAGTTTTGGGATCTAAATGGGCGTTGTGTCATTTATCCGTAGCATGATAGAATTTTCCAGGGTTGGGTGAAGTAGTAACTGTTTTATATGTTTTCTGTTTGAAGGACGTGAAACCATAACGTTTCTTTTTTGTTTTGCTTAATTTATGGGTTACTTTGTATTAATCTTTTAAGTTTAGGGATGCACTTTTTCATACTCAACAAAAAAGTTTAGGTATATGTTTTTTGTTGTAGGGCGTTCAAAATAAAACATTCTAGTTGATTTCTGTTATTATCTTGCTTCGTTATGGTAGAGATGGGTTCATCTGTTGGATAAAGCACTTCCATTGAATTGTTTACTGTTGGAATTTTCCTTTTAAAGTGTGTTCTTTGCCTTCTTTTTTGTTTTTATTATGCCACCACTTTTCTCTATCACACCCTTGCCTGATGGCGCTACATCTGAGGTCACCAGTTTGAGCTCAGCTTTCCTTTTTTATTTTTAATTTATTACTTGATCACATCAATAACAAAGGTGTGGTGGAGTGTTTAACTTAGCCAAGCTTTTGACTCTTTTCCCTCTGTGATTCTCTCTGTACACACATTTTCTTTTTTTCTTTTATATAACCTGTTTTATATCATTTTTGTGATTTTCCTTTTCCGGGGCTGGCGCTGCTAAAAAATGTTGGGGTGTTGGCTTGTCTGATCTAATTAGGTGATGATGTTTATGCAGTACTGCTGGATGTCCATTTGGTGAAGACTGCCATTTCCTTCACTACGTTCCTGGTGGCTACAATGCTGTTGCTCAGATGATGAACCTAGGGCCAGCTCCAGGATCAAGGAATGCACCTGTGCCACCAGCAATGCCCAATGGCGCTGCTTCATCAACTGTCAAAACAAAAATTTGCAACAGGTTCAACAGTGCTGAAGGCTGCAAATTTGGTGACAAGTGCCATTTCGCTCATGGTGAGTGGGAACTTGGGAGGGGTTTTGTGCCTTCCCAGGAGGATCCTCGTGCCATGGGATCTGTTCCTGGACGTTTTGGAAGAATGGAGCCTCCTGTTCCAGGACCTGCTGCTTCCGGTTTTGGTGCTTCAGCCACAGCCAAGATCAGCGTGGATGCTTCCCTTGCTGGAGCCATCATTGGGAAGAACGGGGTGAACTCAAAGCAGATCTGTAGGCAAACCGGAGCCAAATTAGCTATTAGAGAACACGAGTCAGACCCTAATCTAAGGAATATTGAACTTGAGGGCACATTTGAGCAAATCCAGCAAGCAAGTGCAATGGTCAGAGAACTGATTGCCAGCCTTCGTTCTGTAGGTGGCCCAGGAAGGACACACGGAACGCCTGGAGCTCCAGCTCCTCCGATGAGCAACTACAAGACAAAGCTGTGCGAGAATTTTGCGAAGGGTTCTTGCACCTTCGGGGAAAGGTGCCACTTCGCCCATGGAGCAGCTGAGTTACGCAAACCAGGGGTGTGATGCTGTGTCCCTTTATGTCATTGGCAGTTTTGAGCTCTAGCTTTACGTTAACGCAAATCTGTGGCTACTGAGAGTATGTTTTTAAGTATGTTTGATTTAGCAGTTGAATCATCTTCTTTTGATTTGTATGTTTGATTTTTGTGTTAGTGGTTTCCTATAGTGAATTCTGTGAGTACTGAGTCTGGTTAATTATGAAATATTGACTCCATTTTTGTAGTTTTTTTTTAAGTATGTTCCTTTTCAATTTGGCTATGGAGTTTTCAATCTGCTTTTCATGGTTCGAAAAGGAATTAGATCTTTGTTGTGATGTGACGCAGTACCTTTATTTAAAATATACGATTGGATTTGTACCATTTCATTATTCAGATTTGTACCACTTCATTATTCACTTATACTTACCGGTGAAATAAAAAAAGGTATATACTTAGAATAGAAGAATTATACTTGCGCGTCTCATCGCAGACTTATATTCGACACTAAAATGATATTAGTAGTTCTTAAAAAACTTATTTATGAGAATAATATTTATTCAGAAAACGTTTATATTTACAGAAATGATTTAATACTTTAACTTTGATGTGAGTAGAAGATGAATAATGCTAATCATAGTACAAAATGTATTTTGGGGAAGCATCTACAGATAAAGCACAATCTTTTGATTGAATATACATATATATATAATATAATTTCTTTTAAAATCGTAAATGTTGTTTTGGTTTGACATTCAAAATAGTATTAAGATGACATAAATTGAACCCCTTTATTTTAAGTAAAATGTGATGTGTCAATTTTTTTGAAAGTAAGCCATAAATTCTCCAGTTATCACCTAAAGGACAATTTTAGTAAGTTAAAACAAATTAAATCAAATTAAATTAAAGTGGAATCCACCGTCGAAGCCATATCAAAAGAAAAAGATATTAGAAAGTCAAATCAAATCTTAAAAATATTGCATAGCGGCGGTGTTATTCATTCTACACTCCAGTTTAGGTGTACGAACCTCCAACTGTCTCTTACTTCAGAATTTATTAAACACAATTTTACTTTACATTATGCAAGAAACTGGGTTCATTTTTTTTCTGAAACCATGAAGGATTTCTGCAGCATTTAATTCTTGAAAAAAACTTTTTTTTTTTTTTTTTTTATCATGCTAATTTGCCAATGACAAAGGAGACTACATATTTCTTACACTAAAAACAAATTGACCATGCATCTTTCATTAATCAAACTGAAGATGGATCACAAGCTATTAAAAAGACAACATCACAAGTCCTGATCCTATTAAAAACACCAGGAACTATATATAAAAAAAAAAATCAGCATTAAAATAAAGGCAACACATACTATCCACTATAAGCACCACCAGTGCCATAGCCCTTTTTAGTCCCAGCCCCAACATGAGTATTGTGAGCTGTGGTTGGCCTTGCCGTCCCAGTAGCAGCACCAACAGGGTGAGACTTTATAGTACCTTCAACCACCTGCCCGGCCGGCTCGCCGGTGCCATGTCCGGGCAAGGTAGACATTTGATGTCCTCCAGGGTGTTGGCCTGTGACGCCAGTAGTTGAATAGGAATGCGCTCCACCCATATGAGCAGCTTGTTTTGCAGCAGCATTGTGCTCGCGAGCCTCTTGCTTGTTGATTTCAGCCTCCCTCATTCTCTCTTGTTTCTTTTCAGTGGCCATTTCCTTGTGTGGTTGATCATGTGCACTCATTTTCTCCACCTGTTCAATTAAAAAAATAAAAATAAAAAATTGTTATTTGTATTCAAAATCTGATCAGGGGATATATAATTAATTGTGCCCGAAACATATAATCCATTCAAGAAAACAACTAAATTCATTTTATTATACTAAAACAGTTAAATCTTCTTAAAATTCCCACTTTTTTACTTTTTTTCTTTATTAAGGGAGAATACCCTGAGAAGAAGCCGGAGCCTATACATAGGCTAACCATAAGGTGACTCCGCTTGTCCTAAGAAGTCAGAAGCCTTGACAAGCTCGTACAGGGTACGTATTCAAGGACACATTACTCATGCTAGATCTCCGTAAAAGAGACTTGATTCTATTTAGTTAGAAACAAAACATGCTAGAACACGCAAGAATAACTTCTTGAATGATTAAAACTTCTAGCTAGGTTTGTTTTCAATAAAGAAAGAATAATGCTAACCTTCTCTTGCATAACAGCCTTGGTCTTCTCCATTCCAGACTTGGCAGATGCAGCAACATTGGAAACTGTCTCTTTGAGGTTCTGCATTTTTCACTTTTCCTTGTAAGATATCACTCTGCAAACAAATTCTAATTATCAAATTATACCAAGAAACAACATTAGAGATATATGATGTCTATGGGGCAGGCAGGTCTTAGGTCGTGACTTTATAGATGCTGGGGAGGTTGTGGGGTGTTGACACGTGTTACTTGAAGCTCCACGTAACACTTCTTACATTATTTGTATTTGATGTGGTTGAAACACGTGTCCTTAATCTTCTGCGCGTGTCATACGATGCGGATTGTTCATACACTACTGGTTGGCGATTCGAAGTGGAGCGTTGAAAGCGGAAAAAAAACTTCCCAACGACCTGATAGTTGTATATTTTTTGCTATAATTATAAAAAATTATAAAAGTAATTTTTGTATGTAAAATTATTTAATATATATTGTATGTCTTTAGATGCATATAAGAAAAAATAAAACTTGTCATGCTTTTGAAGAAACAGGAGATTCCGACAAAAAATAAAATAAAAGATATAAAAAAGGGAGATTATACAAGCGAAGAAACAGGAGATTTGACAAAAAAAAAAGAAGAAACAGGAGAAAATCAATTTATTAACATTCAGGACTTTGCAAACAACATTTTTAGTTTCTTTTTATATGCCACCACCACCCATTTTAATGCTTCAATCTACTGGTTTAGCTCTTTTAAAACAACCCTAATTAATGACAAAAAAAACACCCTAATTAAAATTAAAAATAAAAATAAAATTTATTATAGTAGATGATGTCTCACTACAACGATTTTCTAAACGGTTATATAAACTCAACTTTATACAACAAAATCGTTTAATTGCATCAATTAATATTTTTGTATCTCTCTTTATAAATTATTTCTCATCATGAAATTATTTTTTTCGTGATAATTTTCAATATAATTTAATTGTAAACAATTGTACTTATGATTTTTAAAAAAGCCCGTTATAGGAGGGAATTCACAATAACATCATATGCTTTACTCTTTTTTTGTCGGACAATAACATCATATACGACGGTCGAAAAATCATAACATAAATTTATTTATAACATTGAAGTATCTTCAATTCTTTTCCACATATATATCACCCGAATGGAAGAAGAGATTAGTAGTGAATTATCAAGAAGAGACAAATCATACAGCACCGTTAATTAAGAATTATGGGAATATACCTAAAACTAATTAGTAATTAGTACACGTGTAAATTAATTCAAGATCTTATAATATGATCTTAATTCATACTTATTTCTTTTTCAAGTCATGAATAACCATTACTTCGTTGTGTTGAAAATAATAATAATAAAAAAATACACTAGCCCAGATAATAGTACTGAAAGCCATCAAGAGTAAAAGGGATAATATAGACCTTAAAATTTACAAATCAAGTAACGCCATCTACGTTTCCAAATAGCCTATGATGTAAGTTTAACCAGTTTTGATGACATCAAATTATTAGTTCTGAAGCTAAAACATTTGATTCGTGATTTCTAATTGTGGTCTTCTGAATTTTATGATTAAAAAATACATCTTAAATTATAATTTTGGGAGCTAAAACACTGCGTTTTGATCTAATTCTAAACCATACTCATTCTAGATGATCACAAGGTTTATTATCTTATCATCTTCATCATTTGATCGATTCTTGTTTTCTTCTTCTCATACTCTAGAGAGATACAATTTAAATACAAAAAAAAAAAAAAAAACATAAAAACGCATCGAGGCACATGTTTGCGAAATATTGAACGTTTTTATTCCGTCGTCTTAGTATGCATCAACAAAGAAAGCATACATACAGCTATATACACAACATCTACCTAGTACAGTAATGAAATAACCTTTCAATACAAACTTAAAAAGACCCTTAAATTACAAGCCTTTTATTTTAAACTTGAAAACATGTCCACACTAGTAACTAGGATCAGTTCCAGTTCCATAGCCAGTGCCATGTCCAGTTGTGCCAGTCGTTGTGTGGTGTCCAGTTGTGGTGCGGCTGGCCTCCCTCGCCTCCCTTTCGGCGGCGTTCCGATCGTACGCCGCCTGCTTTTCTTGCTCAGCTTCATCTTTCCTCTCTTCTTTTCTGGCTGTGGCCATGTCTTTCTTCAGTGGCACGCGGGTGGTCATCTTCTCACCCTGTCCAACATTTTAGAACATGAAACTATTTTATCAGCATTGAACCATCATATTATGTCATCAATAAAAATTAGCAATAAAAATACAACTCGTGCATGAAACTCTTGTAGTGCAAGATACATCTAGGAAGGATGAGGACTCCCCGCTATGCAGGATTGAGGAATGAGTCGAACCGTCACTAGAGTCTATTGCATGCAACTTTATTTATAAATACTAGAATCTATTGCATGCAACTTTATTTACATTTATAGGCAGACGACCTATATGTGGACCAGCTGGGCTAATGTGGGAATAAAACCAAAAGGAGTGAGTTAAGTTTTTATATTTTTAAAATAATTTTAAGGTGAAAAATTAATTTAATATTCATGGAAAAATAATAAAACATATATAAAAGTTCAATTATTTGATTTTCGCTCACTTTTTCATCCTGATTAATAGTGTGCTTCAGTAGAGGCTCTTGCTTGTCGTACAGTTTGCTTTGTGCTCCCTGTGTAACAGTCATCTCCCTCGTCCATTATCGAACCTGACTCTTCAACTGTTATCGAAGCCTTCAGGGGGTTCTCAAAGTATGACTGGAGAATCTCCTCCATTATTCACCATTCACTTTCACGAATTGAGTAGCAGATTAGGTTACCATACAACTAGGATAAGATATCCCTCCCCGTTGACTGATTAATTAGTAACCTACCCTTGAAACTCTTTCCCGTCGTACAACTCGAAGCCACTCCTACTGGATTGGCCAACTTTCTTTTTGCTTGTTCAATATATATATATCTTACCGACGAAAAAAAAAAAAAAGTTTTCGCCCCCATTGAATTAATAAAAATCTTGAATTGACTCCTTGCATTTTACAATACAAAAAAGAAAAAAGAAAAAAAGATGGTGATGCAAAACCTTTTCTTGAATGGTGGCCTTGGTCTTCTCCATTCCAGACTTGGCAGCAGCTGCCATGTCAGACATTTTCTCCTTAGATGACTGCATTTTCGATTACTTTCTTTCTTTCTCACTTAGTTTTTTGCTAATATATTTTCTTTGAGTTGATTGAAGAAAAACTGGGAGTTGCATGGATTATATAGACGCTGGGGGAGTGTATATAAGTTGATGCCACGTTGAACTAAGACTGCACGTGGAGATCTCTGAGGACACCTTTGATTGGCTAACTTACACGTTTCAATGGTATACCAACATAAGATAAAATGGTAATCATGTCTTTTTGTTGGTTAGATAAGATAAAATAGTGATGTCAATTGAGATATGATATTCAATCCCAATATGTATGCAAAATGAATGCTCTTAGCCGTGACAAGATGAGTGACCAACTTATTCCAAAAATATAAATTATTTGAGAGTATGTGTTTAATTAACTTGATATTTTTAATTTTTTATGTGCGAGTGAAGTTTTTTGAGTTATATACGATTATACATGGTAAACGAGATGAGTTAGAGTAGCATTGAATTCGGGATTTTTTTGGTGAAATCAGGTTGATACTAAGACAGTGATTGGTATGTGAGAATGAGTTGGGAATGGAATGACATTCTCAATTCTATTTTAATTCCCATATTTGGTATGAGAGAATGAACTTGGGAATGTCATTCTCAAGGAAATCCTATTCCCACATACATGTGAATAGCCATTCCAGACCAAATACATGAGAATAACCCATTCTCATGTATTTGGGAATCAACTTGACTAGTATACCCTTTATAAATAATTTGTTTTACAATAATAATAATAATAATTAAAAAAATAATAATAATAATTATTATTATAATAATAATAATAAAAAAATAATAATAATAATAAATAAATAATAATAATAATAATAGTGATTAAATAATAATAATAATAATAATTAAAAATATAATAATAATAATAATTATTATGAAAATAAAAATAAAAATAAAAATAAAAATAAAAATGATAATAATAATAATAAATAAAATAATAAAATAATAAAAAATAAAAAAATAATAATTATTATTATTATTATAATAAAATGATAATAATAATAATAATAAATAAATAAATAAATAAAATAATAAAAACAAAAATAAAAAATAATAATTGTGATTAAATAATAATAATAATTAAAAATATAATAATATTTTGTTATTAATATTTATTATTATTTTTATTTTTATTTATATTTTTATTATTATTATTTTTATTATTATTATTATTTATTGTTTTTGTTGTTGTTATTATTATTATTATTTATTATTTATTATTTTTTTTTTGTTATTATTATTATTATTATTATTTATTGTTGTTGTTATTATTATTATTTATGTTTACATTGTTTACGATTATGTTTATATTTATTCTTATTTTTAATACTATAATAATAAAAGGACAATTATGTCATATTATACAAGTCATTCACATTACTGCTCTTAATTCTTAGAACATACCAAACATATCATTCTTATTCTCAAGTTCTTTCCATTTCCAATTTCATTCCATTCCTTAGCTCATTCCATTCCTGCCCAAATCCATTTCAATGTATTAATCGTTACCTAAGAGTATTTATTAAAAGCTTAAACTATTAGAGAGTATATATGTATTTATTTAATTAATTAGTTTGAAGTTTCTAATTTTTCATGTGCAAGTAATGTTTTTTGAGTAATTAATATAATAAATGAGATGGAAATAGAATAATTCAAATTCAGAACCTTTATAATAAAATAACGTTGATATTAAGATAAGTGATAATTTATATTAAATAATTTTAATATTAGTATCCATCTGTCACTAACAGATGTCAGACTCTCATGTTACTTAACACGCCTGTCTGATTTATGCAAGAGGTCCCCTGTTACAATGCATTCAGCTAGAAAAACGTACCCAACTCCAAAAATATTTTGTGAAATCAATGAGTGGTAGCAATAATGGCATAAGCATTATAAGTTTTCTCGAGTGTTATTAGGAACTTAACCAATTTTTATTCATTAATTATAATTATTCGGAGTTTTTCGGGATTTGATACCTTTCTTGTGGCGTAAGAACCTATCTTTAGGAGGGAAACAACAACTGGAAACGGCATTAGTAAACAGATCAATTAGCAGAATTGAGACTCGAGTAAATCTCAAAAGATCTACCGTGAAACTGGCCCCAAAAAAATGATGTAAGTTTAACCAGTTTACTGATCAAGTAGCGCCGATATCTGCGTTTCCAAGTGGCCTATGATGTTTTGACAAAAAAAAAAAAAAAAGGCCTATGATGTTAGTTTAACCAGTTTTGATGACATCAAATTATTAGTTCTGAAGCTAAAACATTTTATTGATTTTTAATTGTGGTCTTTTGCGTTTATAAAAAAAATTCATTTTACACATGATCACATTAAAATTCACTTTAAAGTTGATAATTTTGTGATAAAACACGTCCCAAATTATAATTTTTTGTGCTAAAACACTGCATTTTGATCTTCTAAACGATATTCATTCTGGATGATCACAAAGTTTTTTTTAAAAAAAATTTCTGATTCAAAGGAGATCTAAAACCGTATAACACTGATTAAAGCTCTGTCGTTTTGATCTTCTAAACCATATTCATTCTAGATGATCACAAGGTTTTTTAAATTTTTTTTTTTCCAATTCAAAAGAGATTTAAGACCGTATAACACAGATTAAAGTTCTGTTTGGTCTAATTTTTAAACACTCAAAAGCGCTTCTTATGAGTTTAGAAGTTAAACTAACTTATTTAGCTCATTTTTTAAAAAAATTTAGATAAAAGTTAAAGTTAAAAAAAACTAAAAAATGAGAAGCTCCAATTTGGAGCATTTCAAAAAAAAATTTTGCGAAACTATTTTACATAATGCGAGAAATTTTTTTTTTTTTTTGTCTCTCAAATATACCTCTCCATATTTTTTAAAGTCCGATATTACCTTCAAAATTTTTAAAAGTTCAAGTTGTCTAACACAGGCTAAACAGTCAACAATTTTTATTCAATATCACTTCTAACAAAAACTCTATTCTAAAAATTATATAGTTCAAAAGCCAAACAGAACTTAAGATATATTTAGTAAAACTCAATCTCGCAACCTTAATTCTTAATAAGTCAGTCATTCAGTACAAATGATATCCAATATAAATAAATCTAGTCTTTCTTTTTCAATCAAATCAGTCCAATTATTGCAATAGTATGTTACTGTATCAATAAATCTCATTGTGAAAGAGATATTACTGAATAATTCATGAATAGAGCCAAAAAGTGTTAACTATACAAATTAACAATAACATCGATTAAATAAATTAAAAGCCCCAAAGTTTAAAAAAAAAACAAAAAAAAAAACCTCACCGTTATTGTAACGGTAGAAACAATGAAATGCACTATTTCTTTTATTTTATTTTATTTTTAGACTCAAAATGAGTAACATACTACTAAACCAATACTTTGCGATAACAAAGGTTTATTATCTATCTTATCATCTTCATCTTGTTTTCGTCTTCTCATACTTCTTCAAGGACTCGTCGAAGTTGATGCATACTCTAGAGAAATACAATTTAGATACGAAAAAAACACGTAAAAACGCATCGAGGCACATGTTTGCGAAATATTGAACGTTTTTATTTTCGTCGTCTTAGTATGCATCAACTAGCAAATTAAGCATACATACAGCTACGCAGCATCTATCTACCCAGTAGAGTCTTAAAGATCCTTAAATTACAAGCCTTTATTTAAACTTGAAACCATCCCTACACTAGTAAGTAGGACCAGTTCCATAGCCAGTGCCATGTGCCCCAGTCGTCGTGTGGTGTCCAGTTGTGGTGCGGCTGGCCTCCCTCGCCTCCCTTTCGGCGACGTTCCGATCATACGCCGCCTGCTTTTCTAGCTCAGCTTCATCTTTCCTCTCCTCTTTTCTGGCTGTGGCCATGTCTTTCTTCAATGGGTCACGGGTGGTCATCCTCTCACCCTGTCCAACATTTTAGAACAAGAAATTATTTTATCAGCATTAAACCATCATACTACGTATCAATAAGAATTACTAAAAAACGAATATATATTTAATTCGTGTACGAAACTCTTACTATACAAAATTTGAAAAAAAAACAAAAGTATTGACTCCCCGCTATGCGATACTATGTATCAATAAGAATTATGGAAAATTTCATATTTAGTCCCTATTGTTTACAAAGTGTCTCAGTTTAGTTCATTTTGTTTAAATTGTCTCAATTTAGCCATTATTATTTTACCAAAAGTTTTAATTTCATCCTAATTGTTTAATATGTCTCAATTTAATCTCTATTATTTTTCAAAAAGTTTCAACTTCGTCTCTATTATTGTTAAAAAGTTTCAATTTCGTCTCTATTATTTTCTTAAAATTTTAAATTCATCCCTATTATTCAAGGACAAAATTAAACTTTTTTTGAGAAATAATAGGGATGAATTGAAAACTTTTTAAAAATAATAGGGACTAAATTAAAAATTTTTGGAAAATAATAAGGACGAAATTAAAAATTTTAAATAATAGGGATGAAATTAAAATTTTTAGAAAAATAATAGGGATTGAATTGAGATATTGTAAACAATATGGACTAAATTGAGACACTTTACAAACAATAGAGACTAAATGTGAGATTTTCTCTAAAAATTAGATAAAAATGAATATATAATTTGTGTACGAAACTCCTACTATACAAAATTTGAAAAAAAATATCGACTCCCCGCTATGCTAGATTGAGGAATGAGTTAAACCTTCTCTAGAGTCTATTGCATGTAACCTCCTCCTTACATCTATTGGAGGACATATATATGAGCCAACGGGTGCGGCCAGGCCCGACTAATTTCGAAAGCAAAACTATGGAAGGGATGATTTAAGTTTTCTATTTTTTTAAAAATTTCTGTACTTTTTAAAGATATTTTTAAAGTGAAAAATCTATTTAATTCCCAATAAAAAAATATTACTCATATATAAACATTAATATATTTTATCATTTTAATGTCACAACATAAAATCTTGAATACGTTCCTGCTTAATTATAAAACCTCACCGAAACCTGCTCATACTTTAAAATTTAAATTAAAAAAAAGAAAAAAAAGGAAGAAGACATGGTGACGCAAAACCTTTTCTTGGATGGTGGCCTTGGTCTTCTCCGTTCCAGACTTGGCAGCAGCTGCCATGTCAGACATTTTCTCCTTAGCTGGCTGCATTTTCCGATTACTTTCTTTTTTTCTCACTAGTTTTTTGGTAATGTATTTTCTTGAGCTGATTGAAGAAAAAGTGGGAGTTGCACGGGTTATATAGACGTTGGGGGAGATTGTAAGCTGATGCCACGTTGAAATAAGAGTGCATGTGGAGATCTCTGAGGACGACACCTTTGATTGGCTAACTTACACGTTTCAATGGTAGCCAACATAAGATAAAATGTTGATCTCTTTTTGTTGGTAGATAAGATAAAATAGTGATGTCAATTGAGATATCATCAAATCCCAAGATTTTTTTTTTTTTTTTTTTGTCAAGCATTCAATCCCAAGATGAAGAATTCAAGATGTATCCAAAATGAATGCTCTTAGCTGTGACGAGTGACCAACTTATTCTGAAGGATGTATTTATTAGTTTATTATATATATTTAATTTGCCACGTGTAAGTGAGATTTTTTGAATTATATAATGGTAAATAAGATAATAGTAATAAAAGAGTGTGTATTTAATTAATTTGATATTTTTAATTACTTTATACGTGCAAACAAAGTTTTTTGAGTGATGTACTCAATATATAAATGAGATGATAGTCGATGAGATTTAAATTTAAATTTTTTTTTTAATAAAATGATATCAATACTAAATAAGTGAGCACTTATATTCAAAGTGTAAATTATTAAAGAACGTATATTTAGTTATTAGTTTGATTTATCTAACAATGCTTTTTAAGAAAAAAGTAAAGTATATGGAAAAAAATAGTTTGTATTACTCAAAAGCTAAAGTAATGAGGATCACAAAGATTTTTGTGCTTTCTTTTCTTTTTCATTTGATTGAAAAGTGTTGAAATAAATAAATATAAAAATTCTTTTTTTTGTAAGGCTAAAAAATACACGTATATAGATGTGTTGAAAATAATAAATAAATATCATAAATTACTCTCTAATAACTTAAATTTTAAATTAAACTTTTCAATGAAGTAGTAATGTAATAGAAAAGAAAGGACCGAAATGGCCAAATTGGATACACAGATGGTAAATATGGCTGAGTCAATTAATGGATCCACTATGTAGTACCAGATTTGACTCTTTTACAATTCTCTTCCTTATAATTATGCGTAATATACGTCTTGAATAGTACTACATGTCATCAAATATAATCAACGAAATATATTAACTGTTCTACACTAGCTATTGTTAAGAAACATTCAATATCAGATATCAATTAAATCAAATCTTTTTTATTATTTAAATCAAACCAAATTCTTATAAACTACTGATCAAAATCTATCAAACAAACAAACCGGATTAGGTTTGGAAAGCCTGTAGGGGAGCCCTGCCAACCTCAAATGCTTTGTTTTGGAGACATTGTACCTCAAAGCCTCAATGCAAAAGGTATGTGAGTACTCTCAAACTGAAACAATTGAACATTTATTTGTATTATGTCGTCCATGGGCAAAAGTCGTTTGGTTTAACATTGCTCGCTTTGAGGGTTGGTTGTTGGATATTTTGGGTGCATGCACAAGCATATCCAACTACCGCTATCTTGAATGCTCTTTGTCTTGCTACTGATTATACCCATGCTAATGCTTCTATTAATCAAACAGGCGCAATACACACAGGGGGCGCTACTCTTTAGGCGCTCTTTGAGCTGGGGTGTGCCTTGTAATGCTGCATGCGTAACCATTCTATGCATGAGAAGGCTGGTTTGGCAGCAATCGTACGTACTTGTTATACTATTGACGCCTTTTAAGCAGAAGTATTAGCAATGTGGGATGCGTGCTCGTTCACTCAGGCTCGTGGCTTATCTCGGGTCACCTGTAAGACTAATTGTGAAGAGATATATATAGCTTGTGGTTTCTCAACCACACCATTTGACCAGATGGAGTTCTACTTGCCCACTGCAAGATATTCGGAAGCTAGTCCACCAGAATTCAGATTTTCAATTTCGACTCTTAACTAGACAGACTAATTAATTACCAAATAACAGACTCTTATAAATACATTGGCGATCAGTTGGCAAGAGTGCCTTCCCTCCTCGATTACGCTAACTACTCGATAGAGATCTTGTAACTATATCTTTTGAATCAACCGGTGTTGATAGATTTCGTATATATTATGTTTTCGAAAAAATATATATATATATATTAAATTGAAGCTTCCCAACTTCTTTTTTTCGTGGTTGTGGTCACAGTCTCTCAATCAACTTGAAGATATGATGATAACTTTATGTCTGATTTATTTGTTTTAGGTGGCTAATATGGTGGAAGAGTTTTAACAGTTCTGCTTGCCAAAGAAATTAAGCTCCTGCCAGACGAGAGAAATGCAATTGCTGGTCATAATGTTTATAAGCTGCCTATGATCTTATCAGAATTTCATGAGTTTTGATCCTGGTGAATATTTGATATAATGCATTCATTCGATAAGTGTTTTTGTTTGATTTATTAAATTCAAGTCGTGGAACAAATTGGGGATATTTACGACTTTTTCCTTTTATTGATTTATATGATTGAAATATTTGATTTAGTTAATTAATTTAGTCCCTTGATCATATTTGATTACATATCAAACTAAACCAAACCAATTAAAAATAAGAAAGAAAATTTGTAGAATAGCCAATTAATTATCCAGTATCTACTACATAAGGACGCAGTAGCATTGCACTTTGTATAGCTTAATTTCAGTGTTTATGCCATAAGCAAAGTACACAAACACCTATTCTATAAGTCTATTACAGAAACTAAAACCTTCCAATACAAAACTTAACTAAAAAGCAACCTTTAAAACTTACACAACCACCTTTATTTTCTAAACAATGCCACTACAAACATGTCGTCCGTCCAGAAGGTGGGCGTGCTTATCTTGTGTGACAAGACTATAGAGAGCGAGTGGCTCTTCTAGAAAGTGTTACCAGATCCATAACTAGTCCTGGCACCACCACCAACATTAGGATCTTGAACACCAACCCTTCCGCTCCCTCCAGTGTGAGTCCCCGGAGGGTACTGCGATCCAACCTCGCCCGGCCTCGTAGTTCCCTGAGGATATTGCGAGCCAAGTGTGCCTTGTGGGTCATAGCCAGTTGTAGGAATTGTGCCATGTGCGCCAGTTGTGTAGTCTCCAGTCCCGCCGATGGGGTGGTGTCCACCGGTTGTGCCGCCAGTCGCATAGCCTGCAGTTCCACCAGTGGGGTGGTGTCCACCAGTGGTATAGCCTCCAACACCAATAGTGGTGTGGCTTCCAGTTTGTCCCATCCAGCTCTCGCCGTGTGTTGCGGCGGCGTTCTCGTCGTATGCCATCTGCTTTTGGCGCTCAGCCTCGTGAATTCTCTCCTCTTTCTTCTGTGTGGCCATGTCTTTCTTTATTGGGTCACGCGTCATCACCTTCTCAGCCTGTTCATCACGTTACACAAAGTCATGTTACAAGAACAAAAATTCTACCGAAAAATAACAAAATTATAAAGGGCGTTGTTATATATCAACTGAGCAGGTAGTAAGTGATAGATCCCGAGCGATTACAATTAAGCACCTAGTACGTGATAAATTGAGATTTGTATCCTCAAATATCATATAACGATAGAAAATCAATTATGATAAATTGTGCAGATCATGAACATCATCATCATTTGATCTTTACGATATTGAATCTCTTTTATAAGAATATAGTGATATGAGAACGTCCAAATCCAATAAAACTGACCACACATGACGAAAATTAACAAAACAAAAGCAAAAAGAAAGTAAAAGTCGAAGAACAAGACCTTCTCTTCAATAGTGGCTTTAGTCTTCTCCATGCCAGCCTTAGCAGAGGCGGCCATGTCAGACACTTTCTCCTTCGCTGCCTGCATTTTCACTTGCTTTCTTCTTCTTCCTGCAGTATTCGAGTTCAAATCGATGATGGGGATAATAACTGTTGGATTTTGCATGGTATAAATAACGTTGGAGCATGGTTGGAAGTGATGCCACCTGGATTTGGAATGCAGACGTGGAGGTTGGTGAGGACAGATTGTTTGGTCTTCTTACACGTTTCAACAGATAACAAATTAATGGTAATACTTGCAAATGACAATCTTTAATCTCGGAATGACAAACAAAAAAAAAAAAAGACGATCTTTAATCTCGGACATGTCTCTAGTGCGTGCACTTCACTAATCGCATGGAGGTCACGTGCCAAAAATGTACCCGTTTGTAAGCATTTTTATGATAACTTTTACGGATTAGGATTCTCTACTAGTGTTTACTTATGTAAAAATTTAACAGTGGTAAAGAACGATACAGTCCCCATAAAAAATAAAAAATAAAGAGATTGCAATTATTTGAAAATATTTAACGGTTTTGATCAATTAATTACAGCTATATCATCATGCATTATAAGAAATGAGATCAGCTTAACAAAATTTTGAAAAGTTGAGTGATTATAGTCATGAAAATAGAATATTTTGAATATGTACATAGCGAGATTTCATGTACAACATATTATTTCTAATGGTCTCAACGGTGGTGAGAGATTAATGGTAAAAACGTTCTAATGTACTAAAGCAGCATTGTTTACATCGGATCAAGTCTTCGAAAGTACAACGTAGAGGAATAATATAAAACATCGTATCTTTTCTCAACGTAGAGGAATAACATAAAAATTTGTATATTTTATTTCTTTTTAAGAATCTAATAACTACAATTTTTTGCCAAATGGACATGCTTTAATTTTCAACGTATATCTGAGTATGATTATGAGCAATTAATTCATTATCTAAAAGAATCGAAAATTATAACATGGATTAGGATTGAACATGAGGTAAGGCTCAGCCCATATTTGTGGGCCTATTAAGGGCCCGTTCTCTTATTTTCTTTTCTTGTTTTAATTATCAAAGTAGTCGGCGCTTAAAATAACATTTGATCCACTGCGATATTAAAAATCTCATGATATAGTGGTATATTTCAATGAAAAATTATACAAAACAAGTTGTGGGGTCCACACTAGCTCATGTTTTTACAATTTCAATTGCCAGAGTAAGAATGTGAGTTCCACAAATATTTTATAAAACAACTTTATTTCAATACATGCACAAATTTAATGAAAGGAAAGCTCGAATTAAAAATCTTTGATTTATGAACTAACACATTTCAAGCTAAAGAGACAAATTGTCATAGACCAGGGCCAGAAGGCATCGTTGACTCTCTACCAAGCCACTTGACCTTACGAGTGATGATTCGACGGCCGCGTGAACAATCTATTACATGGATGCCTTTTTGGGCTCAAGTTGCAAATATTGAGTGTGTTCAAGCATGAGCAGGAGCTAATCATTATCCAGCGAAGCCTGAAAAGTTTTTTCTAACATCAACTCGCATATATAGAAGCAGAAGGCCACCAACCTCGCTTTTTTTTTTTCGTCATCAATGCTGTTAGAACATGTTCTATATAGTATTTTCCGAGTGGTTATTGGAAATCAAAATTGACTAGTCAATTTGTACATTAATTTATATCTTAATAAATTTTCACCATATGAATACCCACATTATGTTGCGACAGAAGTTGGCAGTTTTCAATCTATGATTTCACAGCCTATTAACGACCTTAATCGTGGAGTCTATTAACGTGTCTGAAAAGGCATGTTTACGTACATGAGGTGATCAACTTCACATAGAAGAGACATGAGTTCGGTATCCCGTATCGATCTTATGGTGTAATGTCGCAATCACCACTCGACAATATATGCACCCTGTCTAAAACTATTAAAATGTGATTTTCTGAAAAATAATAGTCTCATAAGGTATATAACATAGCGATATCCACTTCCATTACAAATGGAGCAAAACAAGGATTATTATAATCGAGAAACATGAGCCAGAAGAAGAATAGTTAAATTAAAAATATATTGTGATTTACAAAATGTGAATATTACACCTGTGTGTTCTAATAAAAAAGTAAAGATTCTTTCATAAATAAAATAACTCTATAAACAAAATTCAGTCATTTTAAGAAAGCGTTTTTTATCCATTTATAATAATAGTGAATTTGACTCTTCAAAATCCTATACTACCTTGCTAATGAAACCTATATGACATTTACCTAAACTTCATAGATAGGAGAATTTCTATAATAATAGTGGATTTTGACTCTTCAAAATCCTATACTACCTTGGTAATCAGTGGCGGACTTACATTGCTTTGAGGGGTGCATGTGTACCTCCTCAATTTGCAAAAAAAAAAAAAAGTGTTTTTTTTATTAAAAAACTATTATATTCAACATTTTTTTATATAATACCACACTCTAACCTCTCTTACAGTACAAGTGCACTCCCTGACCTTGAGCGAGATCCGCCACTGTTGGTAATAAAACCTTATGACATTTACCTAACCTTTATATATAGATAAGAGAATTTAAGGTATTTTGAAGACTTTGTATGTACTATCTTTGAACCCATTATAGGAGAAAATATATTTAACAAAAAAAAAGGATAAAATATACGTTTTTAGAAAATGAAGAATAAATTCCACATTTAGCACACCATAGAGTAGAATTCGTTTAAAAGATATTCCAATAGTTGTATAAATGAGCTTACAAACTACAGATTGGATTCCCGACCAAAAAAAAAAAAAACAACAGTTTGGATTATCTCATTATACATAACGTTGTAAAAGAAATTATAAATTTAGTAATGATGAACTGATTGAATCAATCGTAAATATTTTTTTATTATTAAATTTTATTCAAGCTCCGTTTGCTTGCCGTAAAATAATTTGTTTGTGAAAAATATTTTCAAAAAAATATTTTTTTTAAAAATAAAATATTTTTCTAGGCTCCGTTTGTTTGCCGTAAAATAACTTGTTAAAAGAAAATATTTTTCTGAAAAATAAAATATTTAAAAATATTTTATGGTGTTTAGATGTATAGTGAAAAATATTTTATGACATTATATTTTATAAAAAAAATATACACATAATATATACGTTAACCGAGAGGGTGGGGTGGATGGAGGGTAGAGCAGGGGGGTAGAAGTGGGTGAGTTCCAAAAAATATTTTCTTCTTCCAAAGAACATGAAAATATTTTTTCAAACTTTGTACTAATCATAATATTTGACTAAAAAAATATTTTCTAGTTGATCAATTTTTTAGTGTTATCAAATAAAAAAAATTAAACAAAAATAGCCAGTATTTTTAACTGAAAAATATTTTTTAATTGATTAATTTTTCAGTGTTTTCAAATATTAAAAAATCAAAAAAAAAATTATAGAATAATATTTACAGCAAACAAACGGAGCCTCGCTGCCTCGGTGTGTTATAATACTAACGGCAACCGTTACTTCTCATTCCAATGAAATAGCTAGGAACCTTCGACTTTAAAGTTTTTTTTTTTTTTTTGGGTCAATGTTTGACTATTACTTACTAGGCAAAAATATACAAATTTCTCTACCTTCCTATGAACTTTTAAGCCGACCTTAATGTTTGACCGTTTGACCGTTTGACCGTTTGACCATATCCTATTGCTCGGAAAGACGTGCAAATTTCTCTACAAACCCAATTTGGCAGGTTTGCTTGAAAGTGGTGATTCATGGTCCATGATAACAGGCTAAAATTACTCGTACGATATCTTAATTTTGATACTGTTTATTATTTTTAAGTTTCACTCTTAATTAATATTATAAATAAAATTTAGTTATACTGACATAATATTATGAACATATTTATAATATATTAAATCTCATTTATAATTTTATGAATAAATTTATTATTACAAAGAAAGCCATCTTCCTTTGTTTCGGGTAGGTAACGAGGCCTTCACGGACAGTTTGTTCTTTTTTTTTTTTTGGGTTGTGTAACATGCCATCATAAGTTCAGCGCAGCGTGCACGTGCCTTCTCAGATATTTTCTACCAAACTGACTCCAATATAAAACCCATGCGAGATGGCACATTAGCCCCTGAATCTAGCGGCTCTTGTTGAAGCCTAGCTTGCTTAGTTCTCACAAAGCCACGTCTCTACAGATGCCCTTTCGTGTAACAATTTTCCTCTGCTTTTGATAAATGGTACCAACTATTGCGATTGCCCTTGCTCCTCTCTCATTACATGGATTTTTTTTAATAATAATAAATATCGTAATTTAAATTCATAATATCTTATTATACTAAATCTTTATTTAACTATTTTACTCAATTCACAGGTGCAGCACATGAAAACTTTGAACTATTTTTTTGTCGGACTCGAACTGACTTAATGTCCACAAAATTTTATACATTGTTTGGATTTAAGAGGAAACTATAGGAAACGAAAGAAAAAGATGAAAGAATGAATAAAATAAATGAAAGAGAGAGATAAATTTTATATCCAAGTTGACGTGTATACCTTTTTTAATTCGTTTTATTTGGGATTTAAATGATTGATATATTTGTAATTCATTACATGAAAAAAGGTATTGACAAGGCGACGCCGAGTTGAGGTAGGTCAACTCGAGCCAAAATTGACTCAATTAGCTAATGCCCAACCTGGATGCCAATCTGACCTCACCCTGACCGAGGAAAACCCCCGACCCTTGTGTCAGTTGTTCTAATGGGACATAAAGTCCTGATGTGACATAAAGTCCTGATGTGACATAAAGCTGCACATCATTAATTGTTGTCGGATCCTCATCTAGTATAAAAGTAGAGCTCCATCTCCGCATTTAAGGGGTAACTCATCATTAATGCTTTCAGCTACTTTGCCAGCTCGGACATACTAATCATCCGCACACCCGAGGGAAAAATCCAGGTCATCACCCCGCCTTTTCATTCCATTTCCTTGTGCAGGTCAAGCAGCCGACCTGAAAGTTCAGCTCGGCAAGTGTAGCCATTCGATCTCAACTGTGAGATTCCCAACCTCGACAGTTTGGTGACGTCTGTAGGAAGGAGTTCTTTCCATCACTTTTCTTACCACTCACTGAGAAACCATCATGGTACAAACCAGAAGCCACAGCACGCCGGTAGAGGACTCGCCCAACCTGGATGAGGACCTCGGAACCACACTGGCGCCAAGCCTAAACCCGACCTAGACCGACGTTGGAACGAGCCAACGTATACACTTAGCCTCACAAACTAACCCCTCTATAGATGCTGACCTCAACTCCGACCTGTCACCAGAGATGAGGATGATGCTCGGGATGTTCGAGGAACTCAAGGAGCAGGTAGCCCGGCTAGCTGCGAAACCCCTGGCTCCGCAAGCTACGCCACGACCGCGCGCCCACAGTTCTACATTCCATCCCCAGGCAAAACCCGGGCTCCAAACGAAGAAGGCCTCTTGGAGCCAGTGGTGAGACTCGAGGAAGCGAAAGGTAGAAGGGCGGCGCATGCCGACCCCGAGCAGGCCAAGACCGCTGCTGCCATAGCCAAGGTCATTAACTAGCTCGGTGTAAGCCCGCTTTCTCCCGAGGTGCTAGCCACGCCATTGCCCACCGGCAATCGGATACCTAACCTGACAGTCTATAATGGGGACGGAGACCCCGCCAGCCACCTGCTCAACTTTGATCACCACATGACTCTGCATGACATGACTGACCTCATGAAGACGAAGACATTCCTAACTACCCTGGTTGTCAATGCCTTGGACTGGTTCCAAAAACTTCGTCCTAGTTCTATTGCAAGTTTTCATTAGCTGGCAGAGGCTTTCCTGTCCCGTTTCGTCGGGAGCCGACGTGCAACCCATCATACCTCATCATTGCTATTGGTGAAGCAGCAGAAAGGAAAAAGTTTGAGGGCTTATACAATCTGGTTTAATGAAGAGTCCCTTTGGATTTTCCAACCTAGAAGACTTCATGGCACTGATGGCTTACCAAAGTGGGTTCAGGTCGGGCCCCTTCATGTCATCCCTGGTCGTCGACCCTGTGGATATTGTAGCCGAGCTGATGGTACGGGCAGAAGGGTACATACACTCGGAAGAAATCCATCAGGCGAAGAGGGACAATGACAATGAGAAAGAAGTCGGAAAGAAGGGAGAAGTCACCCGAGGCCAACCTGGGGGTAAGGCCTAAAATGATCGAGGCAAGCAGCCTTAGTAGCCCAAGCAGAACCCCTGGTTCACCATGTTCACTTCTCTCAACACCTCGAGGGAGCAGATCCTGATAGAGATCTAGCACCAGAACTACCTACCTCCAACACTAATGATGAAAGGAAGACCTGAGAAACGCAATCAGACCAAGTATTACCGCTGCCATATAGATTACGGCCACACCACCGAGGAGTGCAAAGACTTGAAACAGGAAATAGAGGCATTGATAGCCCGAAGTCACCTCCGGAGGTATGTAGACCAACAACCAACCCTGAATCACGACCAAAGAGAGAGAAAAATAAGTCCACCCAGGCGCCAGGTCGGGGGCAGACATTTAGCTATGATTAAAACCATCGCAGGAATATTGTCGTCGGGTGGAGAGACCTCCGCTGGGAGGAAAGGTTATGTTCGTATTGGAAAAGAGTACGGGCCGGTGCAAGGTCTAATCGCGGGAATGGAGGAGCTCACTTTTTCTTGGGAAGACTTGGAGGGGGTGATATTGCCTCATGACGACCCGTTAGTGCTGAAATAGCCAATTTCACCGTAAAGGGGCTGATGGTGAACATTGGGAGCTCAGCAGAAGTCCTATTCTTGAGTGCATTTGAGCAGATGGGGTTGGACAGGGGCTGACTCAAGCCATTGAGGGGCACCTTGGCTGGATTCACAAGGCATGCCCACCGAGCCGAAGGGGTCATCAACCTTCTATTGACGCTGAAAGATGAGGACAAGCGGGTTTCGATGCAGGCCAACTTCATTGTAATGGATTACAACTCCACTTACAATGGGATCTTGGGGCGAGTGGCACTCAATAATTTCAGGGTCGTTCCTTCTATTTACCACCAAGCCTTGAAATTTCTGACCCCGGATGACACGGCCACAATCCGAGGAGCCCAACTTTCGGCTCGGGAATGTTATGAACATTCCCTCCGCCCTAAATATCAGGTTGGTTGGGGACCAGATTTGCCCGAGCAGAAGAAGGATGCCAAAAGGGGGAGCTCGGCTGAAGACCTTTAGAAGGTAGAGATTTACGATGAAGCAAAGAGAACGAAGATCGGGAGCGAGCTCTCCGATGACCTTAAGAAAGGTATAAGCCAATTTTGTTTGGAAAATGAACACACATTTGCATGGTCCGCTTTTGATATGATAGGTATCGACCCGAGCGTGATTGAGCATCGTCTGAATACCAACCCCAATCACCATCTGATAAAGCAGAAGCGCAGGCACTTCCATTATGATAAGCAATAAATCATAGTAGAAGAGGTCGATAAGTTGGTGGACGCTGACCGCATAAGGGAAATCCAATACCCAACTTGGTTATCCAACGTGGTGCTAGTGGCCAAGTCCTCGGGCCAATAGAGATTGTGTATTGACTTCACTGACCTCAATAAGGCCTGCCCCAAGGATTGTTTTCCCTTACCTCGGATCGATCAGATGGTGGATGCCACCGCCGAGTTTGAGCTGCTCTCCTTCATGGATGCCTTCAAGGGCTATAACCAGATTAAGATGGCTCCTGGAGATAAGGAGAAAATCGTCTTCATCATCAATAAAGGTCTCTACTACTATAAGGTCATGCCATTTGGCCTAAAAAATACTAGAGCTACATACACTCAGATGGTGAATAAGTTCTTCAAAAATCAGATTGGCCGGAATATGGAGATTTATATGGATGACATGTTGGTCAAGAGAAGGAGGGCGGAAAACCATATAACCGACCTGGCCGAAGCCTTCGCCGTAATGGAGCAGTTTGGGATAAAGTTGAACCCAAAAAAGTGCGCATTCGGTATCAAGTCGGGAAAATTTTTAGGGTTCATGGTCACAGCCCGGGGGATAGAAGCCAACCCAGAAAAGGTTCAGGCAATACTAGACTTGGCACCGCTGACCTGTGTGAAAGACATCCAAGTTCTCGCAAACAAGGTTGCAGCATTGAGCAGATTCATATCCAGGTCAGCCGACAAGTGTGCTTCTCTATTCAAGATATTGAGAAATTCTAAGAATTTTGAATAGACTAGGGAATGCCAGGACGCCTTCTAAGAGCTGAAAAGATATCTAGGTTCGCCACCCCTGCTATCCCAACCGAAGGTGGAGGAGGGACTGGTACTATACCTGGCATGCTTGGGGACAACAGTGGCGGCGGCACTAGCCCGTGAAGAAGGGAATGAGCAAAAGCCGGTTTATATGTTAGCAAAACCTTGCAGGGGGCGGAGGCGAGGTACACATCCTTGGAAAAACTTGCCATCGCACTCATCACAGTGGCAAGAAAGCTAAAGTCATACTTTGATGCCCACCCAATCAAGGTCATGACTGATGCACCACTCAAGTCCATCATGTACAAGCCGGAGGCGTCGGGTAGGTTATGGGCAGTTGAGCTGAGTCAATTTGACATCACTTACCAACCCAGAACAACTACCAAAGCCCAAGCCATCGCGGACTTTGCGGTGGAATGTACTGGCCTAGCTGAGTATAACCCGGAGGATGTCTGGAAGGTCCACGTGGGTGGAGCTTCGGGGAAGTCTGAAAGCGGGGCTAGAGTGGTCATCTCCGACCCAATCGGGCATAAACACTAATACTCCCTCAAGTTCTCCTTTGCGTCCAACAATGAGGTTGAGTATGAGACAGTGAGCGTAGGATTGAAAATCGCGGCTCAGCTCGGGGCACAAGTAGTTGACTTGAACACCGACTCTTAATTGGTTGCTAGTTAGGTATCAGGAGAATTCGAAGCCAAGGATAATACTATGATGGCCTACCTCAACAGAGTTAGGGATTTGATCTCGGGCTCAAGAGGTTTGTAATACAGCAAATTCCGAGGGAGGAGAATACAAAGGCTGATGCTCTGTCTATGTTGGACTCGGGAGAGAACTAACCTGCGCTAGTCCATGTGGAGGAAGTATCCGAACCTAGTATTCAGTTGGGAAGGTAAGTCGTAACCTAGCTCAATCTAAGCTCAGATAGGACCAAACCAAATCATGGACTATTTAGAATGGGGTATGACCCCGGAGAATGAAAAGGCAGCTCGAAAACTCATAAAACAAGTATCAAAGTTTGTCATAATAGCTGGACAACTCTACAAAAGAGTATACACCTGGCCTCTCTTGAATTGTGTTGGGCTCGATGAGAAAAACTATGTACTCAGGGAAATTCATGAAAGGGTATGTGGAAACCACTTGGGTAGCAAAGCTCTGGCTCGGAAAGCATTAAGGCAAGGCTATTTTTGGCCAACCTTAGAGCAATATGCCAAGAAGTATGTGAAGAAGTGTGATACCTGCCAAAGGTTTGCCAATATATAGAGAAAGTCGTCAGTAGACCTAACTGTGATGGTAAGCCTGTGGCCATTCTATCAATGGGGTCTAGACATCATCGGCCTATTGTCAACTGGTGTTGGTCAAAAGAAGCATGCCTTCGTGGCTATAGACTACTTCACTAAATGACCCGAGATTGAAGGTATTACTAGAATAACAGAAAAAACAGCTTGGGATTTCATATGGAAGAACATCATTTGCCAGTTTGGGGTACCAAAGGTCATCATCACCGACCACGGCAAGCAATTCGACAGTGCGTACTTTCGAGGCAAATGTGCAGAGATCGGGATCGACCTCAGATTCTCATCTATTGTTCATCCTCAAAATAATGGTCAAGTCGAAAGGACTAACCAAATCATTTTGCAGGGTCTGAAAACCAAGCTAGAGGAGGCGGAAGGCCAATGGGCATTGATTCTCCCTAAAATACTGTGGGCCCAACGAACCATCCCCAGCTCGACAATTGGAGAATCGCCCTTCGAGCTGACCTTCAGTACTCAAGCAGTGTTGCCAGTGGAGATCGGCTCTCCCACCAGTAGAACCCTCCACCATGATCCATGAATAAACGGAGCCTTAATTTGTGAGGAGCTCGGCCTCACTGAAGAGCTCCGAACCAAATCTCAAATCAGGATGTTGGCTAGCAAAGCTACCATGCAAAGAGCCTTTGCCAAACAGGTATAGCCTAAGCCTATTAAGTTTGACGACCTGGTCCTCAGAAAGGCAATCTTCTTGCCCTGCTCAGGTAACAAACTCTCCCCGACTTGGGAAGGACTGTACGAAGTCATTAAAAAAGTCCGACCTAGGAACTTCTACCTCCGCAATAAGTACGGGAAACAACTGAAGAATGCATGGCACACAGAACACCTGAAATGATATTTTATCTAAGGCCCCCAAGATGAAATCTTTTGTAAGGCCCCCGAGCCAAAACTCTAACTGTAGTTGCCTCCCGAGCCTAAGTACACCATGTACGTGATTGCAATACAATATAAATTTTTTATACCGATTTGATGCCCGACCTGGGCACACTTAACTACTCAGCTCTTGTAAAGTCGAATTAACGCTTGTGGCCACTCTTAATTACGAGTTAAAATCAGCTCGATTCTAATCAATAACAATTTGATTCATTCAACTAGTTCGGATTAATGTCCAACCCAGTACAAACTAGCTTTGGATTGGGTCATTACGCTAGTTTGGGTCTAAACTCGAACTCAGCATGAGTCAGTATTAGTTTGACCAATTTTAACTAGAACTGACAAGTCCAGGTCGACAATGATGATTTGGTTGTCCAATTAACCAGCTTGGATTAGGTTGTTAGCTCATCAATCATGTCCATCTCAGTTCTTTATATATAAAATCTGTTACTTAAGTTTGAAAGGTCCATTATGTTGGCCCAACCCCACTTACTTGAAAAAATTTGCGAAAATGAAAGTACACTTGTACGAACTTGGACAAAACACAAACAACATTAAAATATTCATTTTATTATAATTAAAAAAGAGTACTGTTAAGGTAAAAAACCTCGACTGCCCCGAGTTGCTCTCTGGGCTAGACCTGAACCTGCAAAACAAAAGAAACCGAGGGAGGTACCCGCGGTGCCCATTCCAACACTCAAGTAAGTTAACGTGGTGAAGAGCTTGTAGGCAATGAGATATGGATATTTTTTGCATACTTTCTGCTATGGAACTGCCTCTCTTTTATACTTGTAGCAAGGAGGTTCCCTATTCGTCCAATAATCTGAGGTGATTATGCCGCCTATGAATCCTTCCTTATCCAGCCTCCTTGATCATATCCTTATCCTCACGGCATCCCTATATGCGTGCCTGCCCGGCGGTTTCGGCAGGTCCAGGGCTCGAAGAAATACGGAGCTGACCATTATTTCCAGGGCTGGAGCCCCCTATCATTTGCCCCCCAATCCTTTGAGCTGGCTCACAGGTCAAGGGATTGTCGCAATACCGGGGCTCTTCATCTTCTTCAGCGGTTACTAGCTGTTACAACCGCCCACTGTACATGCCCCTTCAACTTTGCCCCTACCTCGTAGGCACGTTTTTCGCAATTCGCTCCGCCACTCCCCATGATCTTACGTGGGTCATCTTATCCGTGTGTGGGGTCCCGTGGGGTCCTTTATAAAGGGAGCCCCCCGGTCTGTGCCGCATTTACATCTTACTATTCTTCAGCTTCCCTTATTTTTTTGCCATTCTTCGCTCATCACGCCCTATGTAAACCTCCATTCACTGTTTAGATATGCTCTTTCCCCTTTCTTCCGATAATGGATCGGCCTCCTCAGTAAGGTGCCGCTGGCAATTCTGGTGATGGGCTCAGGGATGTCCCCCATACCCTTAGGAGTTCTGAACCCATTGATGTCGTTCCAATTTCCAAGAATCCCCCTCCTACTAGAAGTATTAGAAAGAGTTCCAAGAGACCTAGGTCCAGGTCTTCCCACCACCAAACAGTCGCGACACCCTTGGGCCCTACTAGAATTGATGATCTTTTGGTTTTTGGTGCCGAGCATAAAATCTGTACCACCCAGGACTTTGAGCCATTCCTCCTGACTTTGAGGTTCGTATCCCGAATGATGGTAAGCCGGCGTCCGCCTGTAGGCCTGGCCAAAGAGAGGTTACCTTTTACTACGAACAACTCCTCAGAGGCCGTCTGCCCCTACCGCCCTACCTGGTAAAAATTTTCAACTACCTCCAAATTAGCCCTGCCCTGGTCACCCCCAACAACTGGAGGCTCATGGTGGGTTTTTATGTTTTATTAAAGGAGTTGGGCTATACCACCACCTCCATGCTTTTCCTCTTCTACTATTATCTTAAGACCAGAGACAAATCATCTGGTTGACACTATTTTTCCGCCCGTCATCACCTCTTAATCGCTGACGTCCCTGATAATTCCAAGAACTGGGGCAACAAATTTTTCATTGTGAAGTCTCCCATGGGTTGGGAGGTTTGGAGTATCTGGGCTGTCTCTCCTGAAACAGCCAAGGACCCCTTACCCTTGATGAAGTTGAAAAATCAGTTATCGAGAAGCTTAAAAAAGCCATCCCTGTTAGATGCGATGATCTCCTTTCTCTTAAGAGGGCAGCCGTAAGTGACTTATTTATGCGGCCCACAGCGCCGAGAGTCAGGGCCCTTCCTTTACCCCCTTCACAACGTAGTACCAGGGCTGGGGGGAAGGCCTTTACTGATCCTACTTCAGATTTTGCCCAAAACCCTAAGAGACCTGACCCTCTATCCTCTTACTTGTCATCCAACACCGAGGGTTAGGTTCTACCATTGTGTCTGTTTTCACCTTCTTACTCGTTTATGAGGTCCTTACTAACTCTGTTTAGCTCTCCTCTATGCATATAACATGAAGATCTCGGAGCTTGTTACTTCCGCCTGAGGTGAAAGGGTGACCAAAAGGCGTTTGGTCAAGGCTTTCGGGCAACTTGCCCCGAAGAAGCAAAATGTGGCCCCTCCCACAGGTGACGAGGAGATGCAGATCATCGAAGAGCCCCCTACTCTTGTCTCAAAGAACCCAGTCTCCGCCGAGGAGACCTTGGTTCCTCTACCGAGCTGCCCAGACTCACCCATCATCGGGTCTATCAAGGCTGGGGTGATGGACCCCATTCTTCTGCCTGAAGCATCACCGGCTCCACCTGGCAAGCGTTTGTTGTTTTCACCCCTATCTCATGTCGATCCCAAGGCTCCGTTCTCCTCTCTTCATATCAACATATTACGGGAGGAGCAACGCTACCCTCTTGGCAAGGCCTATCAGATCAACACTCCATGCCTGCGAAAGCGTGGCAGGTCCGTTCTCCTTGGCCCCACTCTTGGCTTCGACGACGAGATTGAGATTGACGACGGGCAAGGTGGTACCACGCGCGTTTTCGCTCACCGTCTTACTACCGCCAGGACTTACCAAGAGGTCAGGGAAGCTTTCTACGAGGTAATTTGTCCTATTCTCCTTTTCCCTTTATCGAATCACTTCGCTTTCTTAACGTTTTGCCCTTTTATTTTCAGAGTTGGCTAGACTTGAACCACCTCAATGGGATGCTTCATAAGGCCCTAGTGGCTTATGAAAAGGGTTGAAATCAGCTCTTCTCTGGCTGTGCTTAGAGCTGAGAAGAAGGTCGAAGCCCATAAACAATGCCTCGAGGAGCACTATCGGGCTTGTGCCAAGGCTTTTAATAATGACCTGGGCACCTTTAATAAAATGGAGGCCCTGATCGACAAATAGAGCACTGTCATTCAGGAGACTGGACTTTATCAATCCCTTTAAGGGGACATTCTTGTAGTGGCGCTGAGGTCACAATTGTTGGAGGCACAAGAGACCTGCAGCCACATTCTTACTGAGCGAGAGCTGCCCATCCAGTCCTGCGAGAAGCTCGAGAATAAGGTAAAAGAGGCCTCTTCTTGGGCCGTTGGTGCCCAAGCCAACTATGATCAATTGGTGCAGGTCGTTGGTCCCTATGGAGAAGTTTCCATTGCCACTTATAAAGAAAATGATGTTTTTAAGGCTCTGTTGGGGGAGTTGCTCCATCCCGCCATCAACAGAACCGAGTACGACGCTGAGGTTGCCCTTATGGAGGATGTGCAAGCCCGTTTACAAGGCCAAGGCATTCAAATTGACTTGTCAATCCTCCTTGGCGAAGCCCCCTCTGATCCCAAGATTCACCCGTGATTCTTCCCGGGTCACAGGCATAGTTAGAGGAGCTCCTCTTTAGCTGGATCTGTTTTGATATTTTGCTAGTTTTTAGTTGTTATTTTTTACCCAGGGGATTCGATCCCCCCGTTGTACATCCTTCTTTTGTTCTTAATGGAATTTCATTCCCAGAGCCTCCTCGGCCATTAATATGCAAACCTTTTCTAAGTTTGCCTTAATGTTTTTTTCCCTTCACGAGTTTTGTTCATGCATCTCAGTCTTATTTCGACTCTGCTTTATGTATGTTGTGTACCTGAACCTCCAATTCTCTTTTTTAGTACTAGACCCTTTGGTCCTTCTTGGGGACAACCCTGTCAGTAGATAGAAGTCATTTTATCCATTGGGTGCAACCCCTTTAGGTATGGAACCTTTCGAGTTGTGGTATTGGTCTCCTTAAACACAATATAGGAGCGAAGTCAAATCTTTAAGAGGGAAACAGAGCTTTTATTATTTCGAAGAACATTACATAGACTTCTATCGAATGCTATTTATTTACTAACATTATTCTAGAAATTTCTCATGAAATATCTCCTAAGATGTTCAACATTCCATGCATTAGCTAACTCCTTTCCACTAGGTTCTTCTAACCTAAAGACTCCAAGCCTGATTTCCTTTGACGCTAGATAAGGACCTTCCCAATTCGGCCCCAACTTCCCTTACCCAGGTTGCGATTTGAAGATGGCCTTCCTAAGCACCCAATCTTCTTCTTGGATGTTCTTGAGTCGGACCTTCTTGGCAAAAGACCTGGCCATGGCTCTTTTTCCCTCTAGTATTTTTATCTGCGCCTTCTGTCGAAACTCCTCAATCAGGTCAAGATCCTCACAGAGCCCCTGATCATTTATTTCTTCCTAATAAAGCTGCACCTGAGTACTTGGAGTACCCACATCCATTGGAAGCACTGCCTCCGTACCGAATGTTAGCGAGAACGGGGTCTCCCCTGTTGGGGTGCTCGGGGTTGTCCTGTGAGCCCACAAGACCTCCGGTAGTATATCCACCCATAGTCCTTTTGCTTGTCCCAGCTTGGTTTTGATGCCGTGCAAAATAGCTCGGTTAGTTACCTCGACTTGCCCATTAGTTTGAAGATGAGATACAGAAGCAAATTTTAGTTTAATTCCTAGTTCCTCGCATTTGCCACGGAAGTAACTAGAGTCAAATTGTCTGCCATGATCAGTGATCAGGGCTCGGGGTACCCCGAAGCGGCACACTACCAATTTCCATACAAAGTTCCAGGCTGCCCCTTCGGAGATTCTAAGGACGGTATCAGTTTCTACCCATTTGGTAAAGTAGTCAACCGTCACAAACACAAACTTCTTCTGGCCCTTGCCCAGAGATAAGGGACCTAGGATATCCAGCCCCCACTGGGCAAAAGGCCAGGGACTGACTATGTATGCCAATTCCATTGCCGGCTACCGAGGTATCCTGGAAAACCTCTGGCATGTATCGCATCCCTTCTCCATTTCCAATGCATCCTTCTGTATTGTGGGCTAGGAATATCCCTGTCGGAGGGTCTTCCGGGCTAATGCCCTGCCCTCCAAGTGGTTTCCACACACCTCCTCGTGTATCTCTCTGAGCACTTGGCTATCCTCTTCTTGAGTTATGCATTTCAATAGAGGCCAGGCGTAGGCCTGCTTGTACAGCTACCCCCCAGCATAATAAATTTCGAAGCTCGTCACTCTACACTCTGAGCCTCCGCTCAATTGTAAGGGAAATTACCCTCCTCCAGATATGTCTTTATTGACTGCATCCAATCCTTACACATAGTTATAGCTGCAATCTCCAGAGTCGGGGCTTGGATCGACGGGGCCTACCTCATTTACTTTTATAATTGTTGGCCCTGAGGAACTCACAGCCATCTCGCAAGAGAGTCTGCCCTCTCATTTTCGGATCGCGGTACCTGGATGACATGAAAGTGCTCGAGCCCTTGGATCAGCTCTTTGACTTTGTTAAGATAGGCCAGCATCGTCAAGTCTTTCGCCTCATATTCACCCAACGCCTGGTTTTCTACTAATTGCGAATCTGTAACCATGTCTACCCTCTTTGCTCCGAGTGAGATACCGTTTTTAAACCTGCTATCAGTGCCTCGTACTCGACCTTATTGTTGGAAGCCGGGAATAAAAACTTGAGTAAGTATTGGCTTTCCGTTCCATCGAGGCTGGTGATTAGAACCCCAGATCCGCTCCCTTGCTTCCCAGAAGCTCCATCAACCTGTACCTTCCAGGGGGTGTCATATTCTTCCATCTGGTCCCCCGTACATTCTACCACAAAGTCCGCTAGTACTTGTGCCTTGATGGCCGTTCGGGGCTGGTAGATGATATCGTACTGTCTGAGCTCTATGACCCATTTTAGCAAATGCCCGAAAACCTCTGGTTTTTGCAGTACTTGCCTTAGGGGCATATCCATCAAAACTCGGATCGTGTGAGCGTAGAAGTAATGTCTAAGCTTCCGTGCTGCAATTAAGAGAGCCAGCACCATCCTCTCCAGGGTCGAGTACCTGAGCTCCGATCCCCGCAGGACCTGCTCACGTAATAAACTGGTTTCTGGAGCCAATCCTCCTTTCTTATTAAAGTCGTAGCCACTGCCTTGCTTGAACTGGCGATGTACAAGGTCAGAACCTCTCCCTTCTCTGGTCTCGACAAGAGCGGAGGTAAGACCATGTATCTCTTCACCTCTTCAAAAGCCTCTTGGCACTGCTCAGTCCATTGGAAGTTTTTTGGATTTCTCGATACTCTGAAAAAAGAAGCACATTTGTCTGTGGACCTGGACATGAACCTGCTTAGGGCTGCTATCTTTCCGGCCAACTTCAACACATCTTTGACACTCCTTGGGGGGTTCAAATTTAGTATGGCTTGGACCTTGTCTGGATTTGCCTCTATGTCTCGACTGGTAACCATGAAGCCTAAGAACTTGCCCGCTCGAACCCCAAACGCGCATTTTTCTGGGTTGTGCTTGATCCCGTACTACTCCAGGGTAGCAAAGGTTTCCGCCAGGTCCGCCATATGAGTGTGAACGTGCTTACTTTTAGTCAACATATCGTCGACGTAAACTTCCATGTTCCTCCCAATTTGTCTGTCAAACACCTCATTCACCATGCGCTGATATATAGCCCCAGCGTTCTTCAACCCAAGGGTATCACTCTATAACAATAGGTTCTTATGTCCGTGATCAAGGTTATTTTATCCTCGTCTTTTGGGGCCATCATGATTTGATTGTACCCCTTGAATGCATCCATGAATGTGAGTAACTCACAGCCGGAGGTAGCATCTACTAGCTGGTCTATCCGGGGCAGAAGATAACAATTCTTAGGACACGCCTCATTGAGGTATTTATAATCAACACATAACCGCCACTTCCCAGGGCTCTTGGCCACCAAGACCACGTTGGCTAACCATTCCGAGTACTGCACATATGGCCTGCCTTCAGCAACTTCCGAACCTCCTCCCTAATGTTCTTGCTCATTTCTTCCCCAAAATTCTGCTTCTTTTGGCAGACAGGTCGGAACATAGGGTCCACATTCAGTTTGTGAACCATCACTGATGGATCTACTCTTGTCATGTCAGTTGTACTCCAAGCAAATAAATGTAGGTTATAAGAAAAGAAGTCAATTATACCTTGTCGCAGATCCGAAGGGAGGTCGTGGCCTATCTTTATCCACCGGCCTTTTGGGAATTCTACCTTAACCAGGTCCTCAGCAGGGAAAAGTTCCTTCATCTTCTTATCTTCTGAGAGAAGTAGCATAGCAGCGGCAAGCGGCCAACTGATCTCCCATGATGGTAGTTACGCCTCCAGGAGTTGGAAACTTTAAGGCTTGGTGTAGTAGTGACGCCACCGCCCAAAATTTTATCAGGGCCACTCGCCCCAAGATTCCATTATATGTTGATTCGCAGTCAAAAACAATGAGGTCTGCCATGATTGTCACTTTCCTTTGCCCTTCCTCGAAGGTCACGGGTAAGTTTATAACCCCTTCCAGATGGAAAACTTCCCCTGGGAATCCTGACAGTGAACCATTCAAGGGGCGAAGCCTTTCACGTCATATCCCCAACCTGTCAAAGGCCTTTAGAAACAACACCTTCGCTGAGCTGCCGGTATCCACCATCAGGCGTTTGACTATGTAATCGGAGATTTGGGCCTCTACCAATAGTGGATCATCATGTGGGTAAATTATGCCTTTGAGATCATTTGTAGTGAATGTTAACTGCTCATCAATTCCTTGCCCTTGATACCGGGGTTCCTCTGTCACGGCCTTGGCATAGGACCTTCTTGCCTTTCTACTAGTTCCACCAGACGCAAATTCCCCGGCTATGGTATCTACCACCCCTAGATGTCGATTATCCTGATCCCTTCCGCGTCGGGGGCTGCGCTCCCTTTCACGTCCGAGGCTGCGCTCCTTATCACGCTTGGGGCACTTTTCTCTCTCTCTCCGGGGCTCATGATTTCCCGCGAAAAATCTATTCAACAGTCCTTTCCTCACTAGGACCTCTATCTTGGCCTTGAGCTGCTTGTATTCCTCTGTGTCATGGCCGGTATCTTTGTGGTACCTACAATATTTATCTTTGGCCCTCTTATCTGGGTTACCTGTCATCCTAGCCGGCTCGCAAAACTCACGTTCATGCAGGATCTCCGCCCTTGGCACATTCAAGGGAATATAGCTCCGATCAAACCTTCCCCGGCTATTGCCGCCCTGTCCTTCTGACCGACCCCTTAGGGCTTCCCTTTGCTTGCCTTCTTCCTGAGCTTTTCCTTTTCCCGCGACTCTTTTTTTTCCCTCTTTCTTGGCCGTCATGACCTCCTATGAACTGATGTACTTGGAAGCCCATGTCATGAGTAACTCTAGATCACGAGGCATTTTTTTCCCAAGGACGCTTGTAAGGGCCTGAAGTGCAAGCCCTGCATGTACGCGACCATGACCACTGACTGGTAGATGTCTAACACTTCCAAGGCTGCTTGATTGAATCATTGAGTGTAATCCCGTAGGGTCTCCCTCCTCTGCTGCTTTATAGAAAGCAAAGACGCGGTGAGTCTCGGGTGCTTCTTGCTGCTAGCAAATCGGGCAAGGAACAATCTAGCAAGCTGGTCGAAACCATGAACTGAGGCCTCTGGCAGGCCAGCGAACCACTTCCATGTCGCGCCCACCAATGTTATTAGAAAGGCCTAGCATTTGATGGCATTTGGAACATCTTGAAATGTCATATGGTGCTCGAATATTGTAAGGTGATCCTCCGGATTCCCAGTCCCGTTATAGGTCTAAAGACTAGGAGTTTGTACCCCTATGGCATTGGCTCCCGCATGACTTCTCTGGCAAAGGGATGATGCTTTCCCTGTCCCACCAAGACCTGATGCTGACCTCCATGGCTACGGGTGTCATCTGGTCTTTCCTGTCGTGGAGGTCTCCTTTGCCTTTCTTGCCCCAGCCTTCATTGTAGTTCTGCCGAGGCTATTGTATTCGCCGAAAGAGCCGAGGCCTGGGGCGGATTCCCTGCTATCAAATCTTCCCTCTGAAGAGGAACGGCCTCCGGACGAGCCAACCTTTGACTTTGGAAAAATTGGTTAAAAGCTCCTCTTAGACCATTGAATAACTGCACCAGGGTTGGCAAGTCAACCTGATGGGACGAGGATGGCATATCTCCTGGAACGAATATCGGTGGAACTGAGGTGGCGGCTCCCCCCGGTGCTCCCTTGTTGAGGGGGACGGGAGCTATTGGGGGAGCAATACCTTCAGGAACCTGGTACTTCTCTGGAGGGTTCTGATTCCCCGCGGTATTGATTTGACTCCGTGTATGAATCATCGTGGTATCTCAGTGGGGTTGTTGGACATTCTCACAGACGGTGCCAAACTGTTAAGGTAAAAAACCTCGACTGCCCTGAGCTGCTCCTTGGGCCAGACCTGAACCTGCAAAACAAAATAACCGAATGGGGTACCCGCGGTGCCCACTCTGATGCTCAACTCAGTTAACTTGGGGAGAAGCTTGTAGGTAATGAGAGATGGATATTTTTTTGCATACCTTCTGCTGTGGAACTACCTCTCTTTGATACTTGTAGCAAGAAAGTTCCCTAAGCGAATGAGAGTTTCTCCAGAATCAGGACTCCTAAGAGTCCTTCTTCATCCAATAATCTGAGGTGATCATGCCGTCTATGAGTCCTTCCTTATCCGGCCTCTTTGATCTTATCCTTATCCTCTTAGCATCCCTGTATGCGTGCTTGCCCGGCGGCTTCAGCGGGTCCAGGGCTCGAAGAAAGACGGAGCTGACCATTATTGCCAATGCTAAGTTTCTAGGGCTAGAGCCCCACCCCTATCAAGTACAAATTACAAAATCCTGACCTTGGCGAATTACAAAGCTTATTTAGGTGCCTAGGGAGTAGTCAGAGAGGTAGCGATGTCGGCCTCTTCCTCAACCTGATCCATGCCCTTTTTGACGAAGTCCATCACTTCTGGGCTTACGACTTGAGGTCGGCTGGGAGCTCAGAAACTTCCCAAAACTCTGGCGGTGGGGCCTCTAAGACTTCGATGTAGTCATTCTTGGAGGCGGGAATGAAGGTGTTTGTTCGTTCCCGGGCAGCAACTTGGCCGCGGAAATAGTACTCCAGCTCGGCGTACTTGGCCATTACCCCACCTTCAGTCACCACCTAGTCCACAGCCGCGTCACTAGACTTGAAGGCTTCCACTGCCTTCTTTCCATAGGGTCCGACTCGATCCAGGAGCTCCTGGAGCTTCGCCTCGGCCATGCGCCTCTCCAATTTGTAACGTTCCACGTATTTTTCCCCTGTCTGGCGTCGGGATTTCTCTGTCTCGAGCTCCTTCTCCTTGGTTGTGAGCTTCGCCTTCAGTTGTTCGATCTCGTCCGCGAGCTCCTTATATCTCCTGGAAGCCTCCTCTCTTTGAGCGTCGAGCTTGGCTCGGGCATTCGCGCATCGTTGCTCGAGCTCAACACATTGAGCTCGGGCCTTAGTAAGGAGGCTGGGGATGGAAAGAGCATGGAACTCGGCTTGCAAAGAAAGGCAACAGACGTAATCAGCCGAGCTGAAAAACATAATCATACGAATATAGTTGAGTGCGACTCACCGTGATCATGGCCGTCCTCAAGTTGAGGGAAAGCTGCTCGACGGGAACCATCGCCAACTTGGGGTCGCACTCGACTGTGGCTGCCTCAACATAATCTTTCCGGGGACGAACTATCTCTGTCGCTTTGCCTTTCCCGATGTACTCGGGTCGGGATCTCTTCTTGGTGTCGGAGTGGGTGGCTGAGCACTCCTGGATTGTTACCCTGAAGGTCGATTTCTTTTGCAGGGGGAATCCGGGGCCTTCTTTGAGGACATCTCAGCGCTGACCTTTCGTCCTTTGTCATTGGACAGTTGCCTCTGACCTTGCGGGGAAGTGGCGCCGTGACCAGATTGAGCCGAGCTCTCGCCGCTGGCCTTAGCCCTCCCCCTCTTGAGGTAACAAGCCTTCTAGCCTCCAACATGTCTGCAAAAGAAAGAATGAGAAATGACCAAGAATCAATTGAAAATAATAACAGTGAAAGGCAAAATGATAAGGAGGTCGGGTGCTGGTCTCACGAGCTGACCCTCTTCTGAGCTAGACTCCTTATCTTCCTTGGGCAACAGGTGGGGATGCTCCTTCAACAAGTCGGGTACCCACCCAAACAGCTTGGAGTCCCAAATCCTGTCCCATTTCAGCACACTGTTAATATCGATCAGCAATCCCGGCTCGGGTCTAAGTACTTCGATCTCCTAAAGTTCCACGTCTGAGAGCTTGGGGTCGTCATTCAGTTTCTTCTTTAGTGTAGGATTCCAATCCCTCCTACACCCCAGATTTACAGTCGGTTCTACCCAATAATAGTTGTTGTGCCAACCCTTGTTGGAGGAGTGCCACTTGGTGAATATAACGCTTCCCGCCCGAGCTGCGAAATGGAACCATCCAAGCTGCTTAGGGTTAGGCTTGCACACAAAAAACTGCCTAAACCGGAGTAAGGTCGGGTCCACATTCTTCTTGTGGCAAAACACATAGAATTCCACGATTATGGCCCAGCCATTGGGAGACATTTGACCTGGGCTAAGCTCAAAATAATTCAGTATATCGATGATGAAGCCTGGGAATGGGAGCTGGATAACATCAAAGGCAAGGTCATAGATAGTGAAATGGTCGGTCGGAGGATAGCAAGCAAAATTGTGCCGACCCGGAACCTTCAGCTTGTGATTCCAATCCACCGACCAGTTCCTCAGCCTAGCATTCGCCATCTGCACGGTAGAGTAGAATTCGCGCCTACAGCAGGCGAATAGTTGCTCGATCCTCTTCTCCCGACCTGACAAACAATTGGTTATAGCCGAGCTTTGAGGCGGGACCGCCTACACCGGGACTGCCTACACCGGGACTGCCTTCATTGGCTTTGCCGTGGAGGCTCTAGCTAAGAACTTCTGTGGCAGCTTGAGCCCCTGCAACTGGTTCAAATAGGATCCATCCTCTTCGTCTCCTAAGTCTCCCAGATCGGCCAAAGGATCCACCTCGGCGTCTTCCTGCACTCGTCTGACCTCAATAACTTGGCAGTCATCATCACTGACTTTGGGCTCGGACTGACGAGCTGACCCTTGAGATACTCAAGGACTGTCCTCACCTTCACCTCCATCCGAGGTGGATTCCGAGCTCGGTGGACTCTCATCACCCCCATAGGATCTCGTCTCCATCATTTGGGAATCTTCAGACTCTGACCTTCCCATTCTGTATATGAATTGAAAATATATGTATAGAAATTATCTAAAGGGAATTGGGACGTACCTAACAGCTCTAATTGTGGATGTGATCCAAGCTAACTGACTCTGAACTGGTTGGTCTCTGAGCTGAACACTCCGAGCTGATATCTTGCCGAGTAAAAAGCTTTGACCACTCTAGTTGCCAACCTGAAAGCTCTTAAAGTTTCGAAAGCGAATTGTGAAATGAATTTCGGGCATCAGGGTCCTATTTATAGGCGACTCACTATAACTGCTTCGGGAATCCCAAACGTCGCGTCTTGTCATAATTGCCGGGTGACGTGTCAGCCATCTGAAGGGAATGCTCTGCTGACGTGGTTTTTTTACTCCGTTAGGGTCGGGTACCTCCAACTCAGGAACAACTCCCAAACCTAGATCTCACCTCTGCGATCTCGACTTGAGAGGGGGATTGACGAGGCGACGTCGAGCTAAAGTAGGCCAACCCAAGCCAAAACTGACCCAATCAACTAATGCCTAACCTGGATACCGATCTGACCTCACCCTGACCCAGGAAAACCCCCGACCCTTGTGCCAACTATTCTGATGGGACGTAAAATCCTGACGTGACATAAAGTTGCACGACATTAATTGCTGTCAGATCCTCATCTAGTATAAATAGAGCTCTATCTCTACATTTAAGGGGTAACTCGTTATTAATGCTTTAAGCTACTTTGCCATCTCGGACATACTAATCATTCGCACACCCGAGAAGAAAATTCGAGTAATTACCCTGCTTTTTCCTTCCGTTTCCTTGTGTAGGTCAAGCAGCCGACCTGAAAGTCCAGCTCGGCAGGCATAACCAATCCGATGTCAACTGTGAGATTCCCAACCTCGACAGGTATAAAAGTCAATGTGCAAATAATGTATTCTTTTCTTCTAAAGTGTAAGCATGGACAAAAGTTTCAAAAACTAATAAAATCAGTAAATTTAATTATTTTATCTTAAAACAAAAATTATAAATTAGGAGAAGCATTCACAATATAATAAGATCTAACTTTTATTGCTACTAGCAAAAAGAAAAAGAAAACTATTATTGCTTAGGAAATAATATATTTTGTCTTTATTCAAACCAAAAGAAAATTATTTAATTGGCCTCCCCTCTCCTTTTTCTCTTTCCTTCCCAAACTCCCTAAGGCATTTCTCTCTAGTTGAAGACTCTTTCACTACTTCTGTGTAGTTCTTTTAGGTGATTTGAAATTTTGGTCAATAAGAACCGACTCTCCCATTTATTTTTATTTTTTTTGCGCTTTTCTTCTTTGTTGTTGGAGTAGTTGTTCTTTGATTTGCTATTTTTGCTTGTTTCGCTGACCGAGGCTCACGGTTTTCTAGTGTTGGTCAGGCGGTGTTTAACTCATTACCGATTTTGGGTTCACCACGCTTTCCTTGACTTTGCTGCTATTACCCATCCTCACTCTCACTTTGTTGACCACCTATGTTTGTAGTGTTGTTGGAGGTTTTAGGTGGATTACGTCTTCGTCATTTGAGGCAGAGTTATTTTTTCTTTTGAAGACTTCGACCGTTTGCCTTTGTTCAGGGTTACGATCCCCTTGTCACGAATGTGTTTGTGGCTTACATGTGGTAGGTTGTTGGCTGCTGTTTTGACAACTCCGGTGGGTATCCGTGAGATGGTGGTACCGTTGAATGTGGTATAATGGGGCTTTTGGTTGTTTTCTGATAACTGTTGTTACTCCTCCTTAGGGTTAAGGTTAGGGTTTTTTGATCGAGTTATTTTAGGGTTCATTAGGTATTGGGCTTGGGCCCTCCTTGTACTTTTTATTGTAGTGTGTTTGGTTTGTTCCGTTATTGTTGGTTTAGTTGGTATTTTGGGTTTAGCTCTCATAAACATTTTGTGATTTTTTTTTTATTTGTGTATGTTTGAGCCCTTTTTCTTTGTATTATTGATTTTTAGTTAGTAATATAAATTTTCCAGTTGACGAAGAAGAAGAAACAAAAAATTAATTTCCTTTTTTAATTTTTAATTTTTAATTATATGACTACTCGTGAAGATATTTTAGTAATTTGACAAGAACCAAGTTATCTGACCAAAAAAAGAAAACAAAAAAAGAAGCAAGTTGATTTTTTTTTTTTTTTTGTCATAAGAAGCAAGTTGATTAGATCCACTAGGAGTGGCACAAAACAAAAGTATCTTCCGCAAACGCGTCACACACACACACACAGAGTGCACAAAAGTATACATAATAAATACAGCCCATGGGGGTTGGTGGGACCCATGTATTGGCCTTTGTTTTTGTGGGTCGCATTCATTTCGGCGGAGGGAAACCAAAACAAACTTAATAAATATCAGCCTCTCCCTGCTCTTACCATTACACACGGCCGCCTTCCTTCAACGGCCACCCTTCTCTCAAAACACACACACAACACACAGTAAGGGAGAAAGAATAACACCAACCACTTCTCCTTCAGGTTCTTCTTCCTCCTCCTCCTCCTCCTCCTCATATACATTATATCTCATACATCTAATTACATATATTTTTATGTTTCTGTGTATCCATTTAGCTTCTGCACATCTATATATATATATATATATGTATGTATGTATGTATGAATGTATGTTTTGTGTTTATGTAACGGATATAAATTGGAGTTTTATACGTCTTTACATGCTTACGTTGTTCAATTCCCCAATGTAGATGGTTAGATGCGTAAATTCAATGGCTCTCAGCTCAGATTTTTGTAATTTAACGTGGAAATGGTAAAGAGCTAACCAACAGAGAGGCGGATTCAAGATTTTTGTTCGGTGAGAGCTAAAAACATTTGCCATAACGCTCATATGCAAATAATGTATTTTTAGGGGCGTAAATTGATTTTTAGATAAAAAATGTCTTAAAAATATAGCTATTTTTAAAAAAAAAAAAACTTGTATTACTTAGCAAAACAAAAAAAAAAAAGAAAACTTAGATTGCAGCCCCCACTCATCGCTTAATGCAGCTGCCCATGAACATAGATAGCTCTCAACAGATACGATTGAGGTTTCATTAGATCCATACATCTGACCCGTCTTATGGGATTAGAACGAGTGGTGTTTTGTTAAAAATCTGTATAGCTGACTCCACTAGATTAAGGCTTGAAAAAGCTACAGGAACTCCGCTAGGATTAAGACTTAGAAAGCCTACGGGAACGAGCTGTGTTATTAGATCCACATAGTCGTACTTAGAAATATGATTTGGTTTAACATGGAAAAGTGGAGTAATTTTTAAGAGTGCATTTGTGGAATTTATATTTATTAATACCCATTTTTGGATTTTTCTCTTTTTTTATTTTGTGCTGTTTGGTGCACTGTTTTTCGGGTTTCAAAATGTAATTTGGGTTACTAACTCCCAAGTTTGGGTCTTTAAAATGCAATAATTGAGATTTTTAGAGATTCTATAAAAAAAAAAAAAACACCAACGAGGATTCTTAAAATCCAAATATATATGGGGTCTACCATTTTTACTATCTTTTAAATCAAAATAGAGCCTTAGTCTCCATTTGTTAGAGACCCAAATTACATTTTGAAGACTCTATTGAAGATACCCATAGCATATTTTTCTTTATTGGTGAAGGAGACAAAGGGAGAATAAGTGGACAAGGAAAATGATCATTTTAGTATTTATTCTTTTCTTTTTCTGGTTATTGTTCTTTTAGACAATAGGTAGTGAAGATTTACATAATAAATTATCTTTTTTTTCGTTTTTGTTTTGAATCTTTTCTATATGAGGAAATAGAAAATGATTTCCTTGCCTTTTTGAATCTGATCTGATTTTATTGATCTGATTCAGATCTCTCTAACTTCCACATCTGATTCTCTACAATATATTTTCTTTAGCTATTATTTAATTGCATTAATTTGAGACACTCGTATGAGATCTCACATGCATTAGAGCTAAAGTACCGTAATGAGGGACATTATCAAATTAATATAACTGACCTCACATAATATAATAAGGTTTGGTTTGGTTTATCAAAGTGAGGCTTTCTTTTTCTTTTTTTCTTTGTTTTTGGCAACTGACCTCCCTGAGGAGCCGAGGGCCAAATATTATTGTTCTTCCATAAGTAAGAAAATACACAGCTCAGAAACAAAATACGGACCTCATTTATATTTCTGCATACATGCAGTCTGCCAAAAAATTTCCATATGAAATTATGTGAACATTGTTATTAGAGCATCCAATGAATGTGTTGTTTGCTAGTACATGAATTCTTGTTCTGGCCTTATCAGTGTACGTTTGTCAGGACATGTGGGTTGGTGGGAGCCTGATTCAGCACTGTTGTCCACTTATTTTATTAAGCTAGGGTGGAGGTTTCTGCTCAGATCACATGGTCCATCACATCTTACATTTCTTTTCTTAAGTAAAGTGTTCATGGGATAAATGAATTTGATTATGATCTAGGAAACATATTTTGTCACTTAATTAGCTAACTTACTGTAAATTTAGCTATCAGTCATTGTTCTGCTACATCATCAAACTAACTTTGCCTGCCAATTACGTAGTTTACCTTTAAAGCAAATAGTTTTCGACCTTTCCTTGGCTTCTTTCAGAGGAAAAATATGATTAGTAAATGATAATTAGTTCGTGCACAATGTAATACCCAAAATAGTCTATAGTAGAAGAAGCCAAAATCTTTGGTACTCTCTTCCTCCATTGTCTTTATTTTTTCTTCTTTCAAATTTTCTCCTTTTGAGAAATAGATTCTGTATATTGAATTGAGGAAAATGCTAGAAACGGGCAGCCGGTTTTGTGGGTTGGACCCCTCGTGTGTAGGACCCACCTCACATTTGAGCCAGGACAAAACCGGTGGCCGGAATATTGTGACTTGAATCTGGAAATGTTGGTAATATCTCAGTGAGTTGACATTTCTTAATCATAGAGGTTATAGTAGTTTGCTTTGGTTGGTTTACAGACTTTTTAAGGCCAATTTGCTTGCCAGAGTTCATGAACTATGCTGAGTTATATTAATATCTCTTGGATATGCAAAGTAACCTGTGACTTTGAAAGCAAAACTGACATCGAGATTGGTTTAGTGGCTGCCTTCGTACTCCATTTCATCAATTAAATAAATAACGTCAGTTGAGGAAAATATCTTTCGTTTTTCTTTAGAGAAGTAAAGGAAAATATCTTTCCTGGTCAAGTTCTTCGGCTGAACTCATATCTTTTCTAAATGGTTGTATGTTGTCTTTTTCCTTGTTGACCATCTAATAAGTCGGCTTCACATGTTTTTGCATGCTGGGACTTTCACTATGAGCGGCTGTCTAATAAATCCTGAAAATTCTCATTAAAGTAAACTCTTCAAACTTGTCTAGAGGTGTGTACATGTATGCATGCGTGTATCCTTGTCATCAAAATATTTGAAAGTTGGATATACCCTTGAAGTGTAATATTAGATCCCTCATGGCTCCTTTTTTTTGGGACTTTTTAATAACCAGAGACTAAGTCTTCCAATGGAGTTCTATTTCATGCCAAATTATAATATAAAGTTTATATGTTATGCTTGACCATGAGGTCATTTTTTACTGTCTTTCTGCATTTTTTAGAGGAAATGTAGGAAACACGTCTCAACAATGAAGACGGAGGTTTCAACTATATGATTAGATTTGGGTATATATTCCACTAGTGGTGGCCGCTTTTAATTATAATAGTGGCATCTAAAGACCTTTTCCAGCTGGTTTCTATTATAATAGAAAGGGATATTTTGTTGGCAGCCATTTACTTTCTAGTTTTTGATATGCTTCTGTAGATCGTGTCTGCCCCCTGTTATTGGGTTGTCTTGTTCATACCTTTTCCCCGTCAGTTTCTCTTTTATTGTCTTGGTCAATCAATATGTGTTTGCTGGAGCCATCTCTTCTTTTTCCTGTTTCTTTCTTTTCTTGTTTTCATTGGAGAGAGGGGCTGGTATGGGCCTACTAGTAGAACATGAGTTTACAATATGAAAACTCTAAAGGGGAGCCATTTGGTTGTCCGGTGGTCTTACATACGCCAAACTTTTTGGACCTAAATTTCACTTGAGGCCTAACATTCTTATTAAAACTACAATCAGAAGAAAATGGAAAATGGAAAATGGAAAATGTGGAGTGGCGGTGCTGAGGCATAGTAAATCAACATTAGTTGATCAAATTCTCCATTTAAATGCTTTGCTTATTATCTTGTTTCATATGATGATTACTCATGAACCCACCTTCACAGCTCATTCCTTTAGACTGCTTGGACTAGGACCCCACATAACTGGCATAATCTTAATCAGACACATGTTTTGATAATGCCCGAGCCTATTTTCTTAAGGTATGAAAATGAGCAAGCCGGAAAGAGATGATTACCTCATGCCTTCGTTTTTATCCTCTTATGGTTTTCTGTTAAGATTATGCAGATGCAGTGTCTCATGTTTTGGTATAAAAGAATCTTGTAGTCATCATATAACTTTTAAAAAGTAATCTTGAAAAGTATTATCTCCATAATAGATTCATACCTGGAACTTGCTCTTGTTTCATAACTTTGTATGGAAAACAATGGATCTGAATAAGGTAGATGTCCAACCTGACAGAAGAGAGATTGTTGCCAGCAAGTAGAGGCCCTTAGTTGGCATTTTCTTCAGGATTTTGAGCTTATATTCATCTAATTTCCTGTCAGAAATGTTGTGTCCTTAGACTGTGCAACAATTTAATGTCTAATTAACTAACACTATGTGCGTGCGTTAAATATTATCTGGAAGGTCGATTTTATGTGTTAATCTTTATGAACAAGAAATGTTTCGCTCAAGCTTTTCTCTTTTATGTTGTAGGTCACTGAACAATGGGTGCTGGAGGCCGAATGTCTGTTCCCCCTGAAAGCAAGAAGTCAAAAACAGATGTCCTCAAACGAGCTCCATGCGAAAAGCCACCATTCACACTTGGAGAGCTCAAGAAAGCCATCCCGCCCCATTGTTTCAAGCGATCTGTCCTTCATTCTTTCTCTTATGTTGTTTACGATCTGACAATCGTCTTTCTCTTATACTATGCTGCCACAAATTATATCCATCTCCTTCCTCACCCTCTCGCTTACTTAGCCTGGCCACTTTATTGGATCTGCCAAGGCTGTGTGCTAACTGGTGTTTGGGTCATAGCCCATGAATGTGGCCACCATGCATTCAGTGACTATCAATGGCTCGATGACACAGTTGGCCTAATTCTGCACTCTGCTCTCCTTGTCCCGTATTTCTCTTGGAAATACAGTCATCGTCGCCACCATTCTAACACAGGTTCCCTTGAACGTGATGAAGTATTTGTACCTAAAGTCAAATCCAACATCCAATGGTTTTCCAAGTATTTTAACAATCCACCAGGCCGAGTCCTCATACTTCTTGTCCAGCTCATCCTGGGATGGCCTTTGTACCTGATGTTCAATGTCTCAGGGCGACATTATGACCGATTTGCATGCCATTTTGATCCCTATGGTCCTATTTATTCAGACCGTGAGCGCATTCAAATTTACATTTCCGATGCTGGAATTCTGGGTGTCACTTATGGACTGTACCGTCTAGTGGCAGCAAAAGGACTTGCTTGGGTCTTGTGTGTTTATGGAGCTCCTTTACTCATTGTGAATGGATTCCTTGTGCTGATAACATTCTTGCAGCACACTCACCCTTCATTGCCTCACTATGATTCCTCCGAGTGGGACTGGTTGAAGGGAGCGCTTGCCACAGTCGACAGAGATTATGGTATTCTGAACAAGGTCTTCCACAACATCACTGACACTCATATTGCACACCATTTGTTCTCAACCATGCCACACTATCATGCAATGGAGGCGACAAAGGCAATCAAACCGATATTGGGTGATTACTACCAATTCGATGGGACTCCAGTTTTCATGGCAATGTATAGAGAAGTGAAGGAGTGTATTTACGTCGAGCCAGATGAAGGTGACCAAAAGAAAGGTGTCTTCTGGTACAATAACAAGCTCTAAGTTTTCATGATGATTTAAGAAGAGAATGCCAACATGCAGTTCTTCCCTTTATTGGTAATCTTTTAGGTTGTTTTTTTGGTTTCTTTGCACTGAACCTTTAATGTTAGTTGAATAATTTTATTCGCCACCCCAAGCAGAGGAACATGAACTGACTTGCTCTTGTTATGTTCCTTATGGACTAAAAATTTTGTGTTCATCCCATTGCTAACATGTTGAAGAAGTCTCCTTAGACATTCATATACACTCCACTCGATTAAGTTGTGGTGTGGTTTTCCGTGATCTATTACTTCTGGGGTGTCATTTCTAGATCAAGTGTTGGAGACTTTCTAATAGCTTAAATTTTTAGATTGAGTGTCACTTGTTACTAAGCCATATATTCCTGCAATATGCATTTATTCAAGTGAATAAGGAGTGCTAATGTCAGCAGGATGAATTTACAATGTGTATGTACATGAAGTTTGATTAACAAAAGTTATAGTTTTATTTTTATTTTTTAAAAAAATTGCAAAGAAAAAGAAATAAAACCAATTTGATAAGCGATTTAAGCCCTTAACTAAAGATGATTGTTAAACCTAAGCCATGATGTTAACTAGTTTTTGACGCAATATCTTAGTGAGTGTCACATTATAATTGAAGTGAATACCCTTATTTTTCAATTCTGTGAATGATGAATAACCCAGATTTAATAATTTTTTCAACAGAATTGAACAGAAGTTATTACTTGACAGCCTGTTAAAATTATGATGACTAAATTGAAACTTTCTAAAACCCTAGTTGTCAAAATGAAGTTGATTTTTTTTTTTCGAAAAATGAAGTTGACCAAAAACTTCAATAACAATAAAAAATTTTAGCCCCTGAATCAATACGAAAAATTGAACAATGGCGCACGTTAACATAAAATATAGGATTCCAGCTTGACAGCAGTCGTGCGCCCCAACTGCAGATACTTATGGTAGACACGTCAAAGCGGTCCACATTGTAAAACAAAAATCCATAAATGTCTTACTTAATCATTTATTTTTTCGTGTTTGATAAGTTAGTCATTTATATTTAAAATTATATATTTTAGTCTTTAATCTATGTATTACCAGTAGCCCTTCAGCCACTTTGTCAAAAAATTAACTGTTTTGTCACATGAGAGTCCAACTATATTACCGGAATTCATGTTGTTGGATTTCTTATTCCACGCAAGAAGCACGTGGCAAACAGTTATTTTTCAAACTGAAAGTAGTTATAAGACTAACGGTAACACGACTAACATTAATAAGGGAACAAAAACTAACTCTTTTAAAAATAAAAGACTAACTTATTAATCGCGTTAAAAAGAAGTGACTAAATAGCACATTTACCCATTTTTTAACAATGATAACATATATGAAAAGTTTTTGTGGCACACATCAGGATTTAAACTCCAAAATACATAATCATAAAAAGTATAAGGTGCATTAGTTAGACACAAACTCTAGCTGGCCCTAAAAAGAACAAACCTTTTAATTGATTTAAATTCAATGTGAATGAATTTTTCATTTATGTCTCAAATGTTTCATCATAAAACTAATGATTTATTGGTTGGTGTGTTGGTTGGCTCCCGCTCAAGTAACGCTGGGGTGCGCAATGGCATCAGCCATCACTTAACAACACTTTTTTTAAATTTATTTTTTGTCAACTTAATAACATTTTTAAAAACCTTAATTAAAACAAAATCTGTTTTGTGGGGCCTATGTGGGCCGGCACACGAGCCTCGTGAGCTCTGCTTTGAGACATTGGTGTGACGTAATATGTGGATCTGTTGGGCCTGAGGTTAAAAGAAGAAGATAGTTATGGTGAGGTGTTGTGCACAGATCTCCATGAGGATACGCATCTTCTGATCTCCACGTGCGGATCCTACGGCTGTGATCTTTTTGCACGTCTACGTAATCTTCATCTGTGCATGTGGGTCGAAGTAAGAATTATAAAGGACTTTGCCGGCTTTCATTCCCTCCATGGCTCTATCTTACTAGAACCTAAACAGATGTTTTATATTAGTATGAGACATTATAAGGTTATGTTTAATAAGGATATTAAAATATAAAAAATTTTAAATTTAGATATTTTTAGAATTTTGGTATCTAAAAATAAACTATTCATTATAAAAATATGTGGAGTCTATAACTTTTGATTTAAATGATGTCAAAATAGAGTCCTAGATTTTAAAAATATCAACAAATTTGTTAAAAAAAATAGAGTTTGGGTCTCTATTTTGACATCTTTTAAACTAAAAGTGGTGGACTCAACGTACTTTTATCATGAATAATATTACTTTTAGAGTCCCGTGGCTCTAAAAACACCTAAATTTAGAAAGTTTTACTTTTAGAGCCCCCTATTGAGGATGCCCTAAGAGTGTAATTTATTATTTAGTATTGTAATGTTTTGTGTTATTATTTTCATATGTTTACTGAATCCTTCACGATTTTTCTTTTTAAAATATTGTTGATTTTTTCAAAAATAAATTAGTCTTGTAGATTTACTAATAACTTGAATTAATTATTTTAAATTTAGTATGTACTTGATTCATGATAAATATTTTTAAATTTATACCACTACCATTACCATTACAATTATTGTCATAAATTATTATTGATTGTTCATGCTACGCAACTCCTGAGGTTTTTAAGCTTGTTTGACCACCTATATCACACATTAAAGACTTGTATATATTTCAAGTGTTGGCTACATTTTTTTTTCACTTTCTTTCGTTTTTTCCTTTAGTATAAGTAAGCATTTCACTCCGGATTTGAAGCCCGTTATAATTAGAAAGACTAATGATGCTAATTATTTGATCTTTTTTATTCAATTAATTAAATCATTTCAACATAACTATATAATTATTTTACTACTATCGATCTCTGATCTTTTTAATAATATTATTACGTTATGATTTCATCCAAATACTCCTCGGTCGTATTGGGTTACTCTCTTGATCCTGTTTCCTTCCACTTGGCAACTTTGCACTCTTCGAATCACTACTACTTGTCATTTTCTTTTCTGAGACTGCTACAAGGAAAACCAAATTCTGTTTCTTCTCTTTGGCGAGTTTTCCTTGCTCTTAATTTAAAACAAGAAATAAATAAATTTATCAAATCTTTCTACATAATAATGATGAGTTGTAGCTACACTACGTGGCACGTATGACATTTAACTGATCTTGAGAGTGTTAGTATATTAATTTTGAGGAATAAAAGTACGAACTAAACAAAAGAAAAAGTTTGAGAGTTTGAATATTTGAGAATGAAAGTTTTTTTTATAATGATGGTCAACTACGATCCGGCACAAGTGAGCATGTAAGTGTTAAAAACCAAACTATACGGACACAAAAGCTTGCTCTATCTTCTGAAAACTAAAGCCAACCATGAAAAAACAAATTAAGAAGAGACACTATACGACTACTTATATAGTTATATGATATATTAGGGGAAGAGAGTTCGGTGCACAAAACTTTAATCATGCACAAGATATGAGTAAAGGTTATTTTGAAATCTATTATGATCATCGTTACTTTATATTCTAGAAGAAATCATTTCATAATTCGATCTGTAACTAAATTAAAATACAAGTGACGATTTTCGTAACTCGAACTCTAACCTCCCGTCAAAAGCAAAATGACAAATGTAGATTATGATTGTTAAGATTTTGATAGCACTACTAGTGATGGAGTATTTTACTCAACCGGCCATAGAATTTCATATTCAAGCCAAAAGCAAATTGACAAATATTTGCCAAGCATGAAGCGAAAAGTATTTGTCGGATTAAATTAAATTTCCGTGTACTAGTACTTCTGTGAAAATTACTTGTCAGATTAAACGAAGTACATATCATTGAAAACTTAGATTATAAAAGTTGAAAGTTTCATGTAACCATGGTATGAGTACAAGAATATTAAAAGATTTTCTTGTTTATTCTATCTGGGCCATAAATCTTAAGTGAAAGAATAATATTTTTTGGGTACAACAACATAAGAAATGTTGCCTCAAGGATTGTGTCTAATAGTCGGACGACAACGGCTTGTTGTAATTTAAAATTTTTAGTCTTAATTTATGGCATTTTATCACAAATCTTACTATACTCTTAACTGACCTGTAACTTGTAACGAGAATTTTGAAATTCCCGTTATAGAAAAAGAAAAAAACAAAAAAAAAAACATAAGCAATGTTTTTAGTGTTTAAGATGTCTTGGAACGCGGATGTCCGTACGGATATTCTTTATGCAAGCCATGACATGGTTTTGTTTTGGGTACGCGGATTCGTTTGATGAGTGATGGAATCACATATGCAAATAGTCTGACGAGAATGGCCTGCATTCTTATTCTTCAATATAATATTACTTGCTACGACATGGCGTAATCTATTTTAAAACTGCATGTTGCTTTGTTAGATGTATTCTTCTTCTCATTTAAATTAACTCTAAAATTTTAAATTAGCCCTTATACAACTGTATGATTAAAATTCGTGATAACTCAAATATTTCAATCCAAGAATAATATGATAAAATGAAAAAGAAGTTTCACCTTGCACCTTAAAGTTTGGTACCTTAATTGAGACAAAGTAAAATTAGGTTATTAAAACCAGGGTTGAAGTTAATGGCCACCCTGAATTTTTTACCCCTTCAGGATAGGGGATGGTTGAATTTTACATGTCCAACTCTATCATCTAGAGGGAAAAAATTTCCAGTACTTTGTTGTATAAAGTCAACATTGTGAATACAAATTGACCAAAAACTAAACTATTGCAACTATGCAATTTATGAGCTCACTGTTGATTGCAGCATTATGGAAAATAAGTTGAACAACAAACATTTTAGTATAAACAAATGTATGTATTAGGAGGAAAACTCTTCGGTTAGTTTAAATTGAGGTCAGTCTCTCACATATTAGTAGGACTTACTTGTGTAGGTCCCACTAATAATGTACGGGACTGATGGATTATTCTTGACTTACCAAAAACTTTTTTGTACGTTCGGATATATATAAGGCCAACAAACACATCAATCATGTTCTAGCAAAAACGAAAGCAACTTCTTTTGCTGTAAGCACATCACTCCTGAATTAAAAATTCCCTATAGAAGTATAATGAATAAGATTGTGCTAAAACCACCTTTTTTTCCAGTTTTGGTTAGCAATAATGCTCCATGTGCTTAGTATTTATCAAACCAAATCGAATAAAGTCTTATTTCATTAAATAGGATCGATTAATATGTCTAGTATTAATGGTACAGTTGAAAATTTGAAATGAATACTCCGTTTATAATGTTCTTCATGAAGAGTTGGGCTATTTAATGAAACATAGAAATCTTTGATGTTGACAACATAATGGATCCTCTAAAGAAAAGAGAAAATGATGAAAAGTAGGAAATAATGACAGCTTAATGCAATACTAAACTAAAATTTTGGACACAGTTTTTTGGCAAGTTGGCGACTATGTTGTTATAGTGATCCATGTAGGCATTAGCATATTCTTTTTCGACATTAAGTCTAATATTGAGATAGCTGCTCCCATTGTTTGTACGGAGTAGTTTGGTAGCTACTCATTGTCATTAAAGCTAACTCTTTAATTTAATTTTATGTTATCTAATCATAAATATTACCTGATTTTTAACTGATTTAAAACACGCATTAAGGTGCATTGCTACACCGCATAATTTGTAGCCTCGAATTGATCAATCTAATGTTATCATGTCTAAAACAAGTCGTTGTAAGAAAAGAAATAGTAAGAGAGCCTAGCTTTGTCATTTTAGGTAGGGTGTTCTTGATGGACATTCTGCTACAAGTATATATAGTACTGGGGACCATTGAAACTCCATATACTTTTACTCACTCTCCTCCTATATGTCAGATTAGGATTCATTCAATCCTCACCTCAACAGACACCTTGTTTTTCTTTTGAAAATTTCACTCTTGTCCCAATTTCAGACCAAGCTTTTTCTTCACCATCTCTCTAATCTCTCTCTATATATAAACATCTTCCTTTCTGCTCCTAAGAAATATATCAACCCCTGCACTTTTCCTCCGTTCTCCCTCAACTGCTAATTAAAGTTTGTGACGGATTAATAGCAACGGAAATTTGCTCGTAGCCCGCTCCTGTTTTTCTTGTAGTAACTCAATGTTTGACATGGAGGGTATGGGAAAGAAACAAACTTGTCTTCCAAACTCAACTGCTGCATCAACACTAGGCCTGCACAAAAATTCTCAAACAATATCGAAAGTCAAGCCGAAAATCCGCATAATTCACGTATTTGCACCAGAGATCATCAAAACAGACGCTGAAAACTTTAGAGAACTTGTTCAAAGACTCACTGGAAAGCCCTCAGAAAACTGCAGCACGAAGAAAAGAGCAAGAATTACCAGAAAAGTGGCCGCAAGGCCTATTACCAACAAGCCCGCTGCGCCGGCGAAGAAAATGGAACAAAGAAATGGATTGCATTCATTAGAGTTGAGAGAAAGAATTAAGGAGGAAGAAGAAATATGGAGAGGTGCAAATTCTGGTGGTGGCTTCTTGGGTAGTTTTTCTGATCAATTTGATGGTTTCATGGCAGAGCTTAATGAGTTTCCATTTCTTCCTTTGGATGCTTCTCGCATGGAAGCCTATGGAGAACCTCAACTTGCTTAGATTACTTGATCATGGTGTGTCTTTATCATGACTATTTGATTATTTTTTTCAACCTTTTTTTTTTTTGGTTTCAGTTCTAGGGTTTAACTTGATTCTTCTTGCTAATATTGATCATTTTTAGTTCTGTTTAATGTTTGAAGGTAGCCCTGTAAAAACTAAGAACTAATATATACAAATTTAGAATGTTTTATTTTCCTCCTCTTGACATTTTATTTTATCCAAGCTTCCATATCAAGTTCAGACTTCATATGGATTATTAGCATTGCATTTTGTTTGAGTTAGACATGGTTCTTCTCGCTTCTTAGTTTTCTTGATTTGCATCGCTTGGGACGAATTTAGAATATTTTCTCAATAAAAATAAAAAAATATAATTTTACAACTATATGAAATTTTATTTTTAATGATGGCTAGTGACTAATTGTTTGAACTAAAAATACATAAATGTCACGTCTCAAGCCCAGAATCCTGGACCCTCAAGAGAGACTAGTGTTGTAGGCATAAGAAACAACTACCTGAGTCTCTTTTCTACTAGCCCAAAATGATTAACTCAAGTTATCCCTTATACCCATAATACCTACTTATATACCACATAATCACACTATCTCTCACCGATGTGAAATGTCACAATAAATAATTTTGAATTTTTTTTTTTGTGTCATTATAATGGATACTGTGACTCTTTTTGACCGTAAGTTACATCCGTGCAAGTTTTGAGTGTAACCCACATCATAGTAATTTTCTGGGCAATCATTTTCATAACAAGATTACAATTTGGCTAACCAAATAGGAATACTGCAAGACCAAAAACTTGATAATTAAAATGCCTCATGACTTTTCTTGCAAGAATCTCCATATATTTCGTTTACACTAATGCTTCAAAGTTCTCTATAAAATTATTGTTTTTGCATAGGAAAATGATACATATTACATATCCTCTTCTTTCTTATCCAAAATAACCATGGGGGTTTTAAAATGCTTTTCTATCTTTTAAGTTTCAATGAAAAACAACATACTTAATAAATGATGGACCTTAACAAAAAGGGTCAAAAGATTACTTAAATTCATTATTTTTATAAAATAGAGGTCGAAATTATAATTTAAACTCAAAATCTTTAACTATAACAAGTCACTACTTGACCAATATTCTATGGTGGAATTCGTTTCTTCATGAAGTATTAATTTGCATCAATCTTCATCACTGATAAGTATAGGGCAGCTATATATGGTATAAGAAAAGGAAAAAGAAAAGAAAGAGAAGAAGCTATATATGATTGATTAATATTATATCATTATTCTATTCCTTTTTCTTGTGCTCTCTCTCTCCCTCCCTCCTTCCATTTCACTTTTTTTTTTTTTTTTTTGTTGGGAAGAGGCTGGGGAGTGGGTGGTGGCTTCCATTGACTTAAAATCATGTTTTATCATGACAACCGACATCGGATTTGGGAGAGAAGGGGCAAGTGTTGATATCAAATTCCAACGAGACATTTTCTAAAATAATTATTGTGTAGTCTTTTAGCGCTATCTAAATTTTTGTTTTTTGTTTGTCAATTTCGCCTCTCATCAAACCAAAAAGAAAGATACACATAAAGTAGAATATCACATGACTGACTCAAAAGTCGAAAGAATGTTGTGTTACTAGTTTTTAAAGCAAGAGATAAACATTGAGTTCAATGACAATGCTAATGAAATCTTTTTTTGAGTACAACGAAGGCTAAAATCACAATCAATGAGAACTTAGAACCATTTCGAATCCAACTCTACCAACAAGTATAAGTTCCTATCAAGAATTGTCCCACGGCAGGTGAACACATGACTTGTATATAGAAATACAATAAGTTAATTGCCACTATGGATGACAATTAAGATTGACTAGAAGAGCTTTGAGTCCACGTTGTTTATAATACTTTATTCACGATTTTGCATTACCAATTTCTTAGTCCGCAAGTAGTATGACAAATTTAAAATTTTCTGTAACATCATTGTCATGTAAACATTTTCTATTCTTAAACGAAAATTCAACTATGTCCAAATCTCTCCGCAAGGGTTAGATTAAATATATTTAATTTTTTATAACAAGAAATTTATTTTAAATAAAATTATATTAAATTCATTTCAAAACTATAAATTAATTATTGTAATATAGCACGTCATAATACATGCTCGAGATCAATCAAGAACCAAGTGATCACTTATACAAGGGATCATCTCATTCTATATGGCAACGAAATAGTTATAGTGAACTTGAGTCTATCTTGTACTAATGTAAAATCCTCCTAATAGGAGCATTTACTCTTTATCTCAATAAATATAGCATTTTTAAGTTTTTCTAATTATCATTTCTAAGACACCTTATGTTCTAATTTCTTTTAAAAAACTTACTGTGTGCGGATCTACTTTAACACATTTTGGGAAGAACCAGCTGTTCGGTCATGTCCGTGCATCATAAATGAAATGTAAAAAGAGTTTTGGAATTTTAACACTTACAACAACCTTTCAACAGTCCCTACATTCAAACCCCCTTTTTTACCATTAGGCACATAGAAGTGGGTCGAAGAGCAATGATACGAAATGCACTTCGTGGCGGAAATGAGATTTTCAAGTTTCAAAATTGTGGTATAGTGTCTACCATGGGAGAGGAGACAGGATCCAACCTTGTAAGAACTTCAGCTACCCCAGCAGTATCCCTTATTATCTGCACAAGGCCAGCAGAAAATATTTTAGTGCTAATAGAACTGGAATAAGTATTTGTGAATTGAGAATCCGATTCCAACAGAAGGTAAGAACTGGGAGAGACAACCAAAGACGGAAAGCGAAGAACTACAAGATATGAATCGGTTTCTTTTATCAGGATGAAGAAAATAGCTTTGCCTCGATGTCCAGTGGTTACGACAAAGCATTATATGCTTGTGTATTCCAGCATTCTATTCCAGAAAATATAATTCATAACTACTATGTGGAGACATGATGACAGCTTACTAGGATCTGCTCATCAAGGTATGAAATCATAAATAGCCTCTGAAACGCTCCACCTGAAGTCATAAAGAGTACAAGTTAGTGAAATTCTGCGAGAGGACCAAGCAAAACACAAAATATTTTATCATTAGAATTCAACAAGAAGGAATGCTATAAGTTTTTTTTTTTTTGGATTACTAGGCATTGTAATAAAAAGAAGAAAAGAATCAAATCAAAGTCGGAGCTTTCTTTTATGCTCGGGTCCAATAACAAGTCGAGAGAATTGATTACGGGAGTTAAAAGACACAAGGTTCAACTATTAAAACAAGAAGCAAAAAAAGTCCATTTTTGTTTGAAAATCTGTTTGAAGAAAGGGGTGATTAAACCCAAGGAATTTGCACATGGCATGTAAAGTGGCAAATAGATTACACATATAGCTTAAATGCAATAACTAAACTATAAGGCCATCAGGGGAACTGGGAAGCAACCAAATCTACTATTTATAATTCATCCGCAAAAGTTATAAGAGGTAGTAAGAAACATATTCAAGAATGAGTGAAGTTGTTGAATTGGCGAATGGGTTATTAACCAAACCATACGAAGCCTTATCTCACTAGGTGAGGTCGGCTATATTGATCCGATAATCCCACACGTTCTTGTTGAGAAGAGTGAATGGTTATTGTTAATGTAAAGTCAGAATAGATCCAACCATAAGAAGTCAAAAGGGGTCATAATTTAGGACATGAAAGGAATTATAAACCATTTACACCAGCTTTCCTTCAATGGAAGTGGTAAATATCGTAATTAAAATCTAAAATGATCATATAGATAAGAATAAGAAACAAACCCTTGTCCCTCGCAAAGCAATGGAATCACATTGGAATATTACCTAGAGGAACTTTGAGGCCATTGGTCACAGCATCGCTGATAGGTACAGGAAGTTGTTGTACTGCATTAACAGCCTCACCAAAAGCTCCTTTTAGTTGTTCAGGAATAATTTCATCTCTGATCTTCGGAGATTGTAATGTCCCCTCAATATAATCTTCTTTCATTTGGAGTGGTCCCTCAACAGACAATCTGGTGCATAGAATGAAAATGCTTTCTATCTGCAGTTCACCAAAAGCAATTCATGATTGACAAGTTTGATAACAACATAGGTTTTGTAATGTTCTTATAGACTGTCAAACCACAAAAGGAAAGAAACCAGCATTTAACCATACGATCCCTGTCTTGTAATCAACGTTGAAATTCTTGAGCTTCTTACAATTGTGGAAAAAAAACATTTAGAAACAAGTACAAAGATTAGATTACCGAGTTCAGTAACTTCACATTTGCAGAAATATTTGCATAACCATCCTTGATCAACACATCCAGTTTAGATAAATTTGCTAAAGTTGGGGGAAATCTCCTGCAACAATACAATTTTTGCATTAAGATCACTAGCCGCCTGGCTGGCGCTGCATTTTGATCTGATTCAAACAAGCTCAATGTGGCTTCGGTTGTCATTAAATTCACAATCTCTGTTGACTTAACAATGGCTAATCTACTGTTGAGATTTATACTTTAGTCACAAGGTTACTAGAGATGAAAGGTACAGTTGTAACACCTAACAGGTGAGGCTTTTAGAGTCGAATAAGGCAAGGTTTTAGCTCATGGTATAAATTTATATTGATACATTAAAGATCACAGAACAGACTATCTAGGAATAACGGTTCTTTATTGAAAGTGGTTTGTGAATCAAGTCTTGTTAACCGAACTCACAGAAGGAAAAGTTTTAGGAACTTCAAAATCGTTTTCATATTATTTCATTGGCTTCAGTCTCTTCACAGAGATCTGAAAATCATCGGCCAGGCTAAGCAGTTATCTTTTAGAGTTCTTTTTCCTATCTCACTACAAAAAGATAAAGCTTATCTTCAACAGTCTCTTTCTTCTTCTTTTGGTAATTTAGAGTCAAGCTTCCATTTAATTTTCCTTCTTGTTGATCTCTTGGATTTTGAAATGTTGTTGTTTCTTCTCTTATACTTGTTTTAAAGGTGGGAAAGGGGAATATTAACATGGGATAAGACTCAAAACACAGATTACTTCTCAAAACCAAAGGCTCAAAGCACAGATCATAACCCAAAATGAAGATTACTCGAGTAGAAGTCTAGCGGCAAATAATCCTGGCCTACCAGCTCCAAACCATTCAAAATTCCAATGACCTTCCAGAAAAGGAGACCTGTAAATGCAAGTCACACAATGAACTTATGATGTAAAGTAGCTACATGCTTGAAGCCACTAAGTCTAAGCAGTCAAACTAAACACCTCACATTGTTGGTCGAGGTGTTGGATTGAGTCGCTCGAGGCCAATAATCGTCTCATTAACATCAATCCTTTGCATTTCTGTAATTCTCCCAGTCACTAAAGCCTCAAATCCCCCAGCATCTTTGAACTACAATCAAGATTTGTCAAAATATCATCGATTGCTTAAACTCAATCAAAGAATTAGAATTTTAACCAGAAGGGAGAAAAAAATAAAAATGCAACGAGTAGAAAAATGTTCAGAGTGCAAGGATCAACTATCTATAATCATAAACTAATAATCTTCTTTGAGTTTTCTATATTTTTCCTTTTTCTTGACTATTGTCTAAAATCTGCAAAAGCAAAAACAAAAGCAAACCAAACCAAACCTCATTTGACAAGTTAGGTCGGCTGATTCCACTCGTTCCTGTTGAGAGCTATCACAACATTATGCAAGTAGAACATTTTACAGCTCAAAAGGTTGTCATCTTGGTCAACATAAATTCAAGAAAATTTCATAATATTCTATCTAGTTCATTGACCCATAAAATTCAAATAAGCATAGCATATAAAAACAGCTTCTTTTTTTTCACTAAATCACACAGCAACATAAGTGAACATTGCAAATATTAAAACAAGTTTTATATATATATATATATATATATATATATATATATATATATATATTCCTGCAAAACATAAGACAAATTAAAAATTGAAGGCTTACAGCAACAAAAAAAAAGCCTTCTTTCACTAAATTATACAGCAACATAAATGGACATTACAAATATCATCATTAAAGACAATACAGGATCAACAAAAATTTACAAATTCTTCAGTTTTATTGTTGAAGAGAGCTTTTGGCCAATGATAAAGTTATCGCCGTGTCACCGGTAACATAGTAGTGGAATCAGTCTTTTTACAAGGTAAGGTAATTCGGTGTAAAATAGAAGTCAAAATGGTGTAATCCTTTCCATATCCGTGCATAACAAGAGTTTCGTATCGTATATCGTACAAAGTATTCTGTAAAGTAATAATCTTTCTTTCAAATATCAACTTTTTCTGCAAAAAAAGTAAAGAAAAATGGAAGCTTACAGCAAGAAGAAGGGAGTCTTTAGCAGAGAGTCTCTCCATTTCTTTAGCTTAAACAGCAGAAGCACCTCCTCCTTGTGGTGTTGTTTGCTGAACCATTGCAATGCTTAAAGCTCTCATTTTTTTCTTCTTCTTCTTTACATTTTGCATTTTCAGATCATTTTTAATGGCCAGAGAGCACAAGGGTGGTGGAAACAACGCCGTACAATGCAGCTCAGAAGAGGGTCGAAGTACAAGTGAACATGCCATTGAAAGTGAGTGTGTGTCAGTGCGTGTGAGAGTGTGTGTGTTTACAACATATACTATGGATTTAACCGGTGAGAATTGCTACTTATATCTCACATTCACAACCAATAACATATTATTAAATCAAAATACTGATTTTTCAGGGTTATTAGGTGTATTTTCGTATATCATTTGGAGAAAGAAACAAGGTGATTTATGTTAAATGCTTAAATTCTTTTTTATATGATAAGATTTTTTTATTAATATGGAAAATTGTGAAACTTCACTTGGATTATATATATATAGAAATACTACAAAAGACTTTTGTTATTTTAAAAAGTTGCATTAGTAATTATTTTCTTTAATTTGTGATTGAAGTCAACATGGAATTTTTGGGCATGTAGGTTTTTAGTTCTCAAAAGTGAAAACAAGTCATGTATTTGATATCAAGGAAATTCTTTTAATTAATTGTTACTAAAGAAATATTGTTTTTTTGTAAATTGAAAAAAAAATGTCCAACTTTAGAAGTAAAATGATGTGGCTTTTTTTTTTTTTTTTACAGGTATAGAAACACTTTAGTTGCCATAAAAATAAAAATAAAATAAAAAAATCTTCCAATGCTTCTGTGACCTTCAAAATTTGCGACATATATATTCTTTAGTTTGAGTACCTATTCATGTCATTAATGAGTAGTAATGAGTTGGCGCATTACTCAAGCGAGAACACACAAATACTCTTCCATGAGAAATGAGATATGAGATTCAACGCTAGTAAACAGTTTTATATTTTATCAAAATTATATCGTCAGTTCACCGTCATTAAAACGTCATGAGAAAAATTTTAATGAGAAAAATTTAATAATGGTGAATTAATAATATAATATGGTTATGATCACTGGCGGAGCTACTTGTTGCTCAGTGGGTTCACATGAACCCACTGGTTCACCAAGGGCACCCCCTGTGCCACCCCTCATTCAATGATGTGTTTTATTTTAAAAAAAAAAAAAATATTACAAAACCCAAATCAACATCACTTTATCACTTCAATTCTTTCAACCCACTCGGCAATCACCATCTACCATTCACCATTCTCAAGTCCCGACATAACCAAAGTCCAAAGGCATTCAACAAAAAAAAAATTCAAACGGCAAAACAAAGGTGTTAATTAATTATCTTGTAATTTTTTTATGTAGTATTTGAGTTTGTCTAAATTGAAAAAGGCATAACGTTATATTACAATGAGTAGGAACGAATTCTAAATTTACACTCAGTAAAAAATAAAATTACACAACATAATATTCCTATACAAATAATTTTGTGTATATGTGTTGTATGTTGAATAGAAGATTGATTGATATAAACCCGTAATGTCAAACACCATCCCCTTCCCTCTGTATCTATTTACTTTCTCTGTTTTATATGTTATGTCATTAGTAGATATGTTTTTTTGCTTACATTTTATATTTGTTATATGTGCATAAAATGAAGGCGAGTTATTTAAATACTTTATTTATACTATAATGTACTTAAATTAAATATTGGTCTATACATAAATAACCCGAGTGGCGGAGCGGCACCCCCTAACCCCGGGTGCCTAGCTCCGCCACTGGTTATGATGAGATCCAAGTCTTTGCTTTTAAAGGAGAGGGATATGGTTGAGAAAAGAAAAGGAAAAGAAAAGAGCATTACACAATTACACATGCGCACATGTTCTAATGTCTCACATTAGTGGAACATATGATATCACGCTACTAACACACAGAATGAGGAATCACTACGAAAGAAAGGCGATCTAATTTTCGATTAATCAAATTCAAAAGAAAAAAGAAAAAGAAGAGATCTCTTATGAACAGATTCATCCAACAATCTACGAAAAAAAGTTGAACAAAGAAATTTGATGTAGTTGAATCAGCAACCCTTAGTTGACGATATTGAAAATCAGACTTTGCAGCACATCCATATTGACAGGGTGAAATATATATTTCCATTAACATGGAATGTCACATTTGTCGCTGCATGATAAACAGCAAAGAAGTATTTGCCTTGTAAGGTTTGGTTATGATACTTGATGATAGTAAGCACAACTTGCGACAATAACCTTCCTCAGGAGTGCATATGATGATCAAGGGTGTAGGCGCGAATCTCGGAAGGGCTAGTGCCAGGCCTGTTACGACAACCACAAGGGATGCGGGGTTGGTCAGATTAAACTCAATGAAGTTATGTTTGCTTGTACCAAGCACCAAGATGAACTCACATAACAAACTAATCTATGAAATAGAAAATCCTCAGATATATCGAAGATGCTTCATATAAATTAGTACTAATTCTTTTATTGTCTCTTTCCTTTGTTTGAGGTCAACAATCTTAAAAGACGAGTCTGTATTATGTTTTCTACAATACTTCAGGTTTCTAGGAACATTATGAAAACCATATCCTGAAAATTCGATTAGCAGGACGTAACTTCTCAAGTTTTAAGACAAAATCATATTGCAGCAAGTAAAAGCATCTGAAATTGAATGTAACATACCTTTTGTTAATAATGCCGTAATGAAACTTAGGTCTTCCAACCTTTCTATCTTCGATGTACTACAGCCACAAGGTAAAAGGTGAGAGAAGTCGTATAAGTGAAAGCAAGTAACTAAAGAAAAAGAAATGTGTTAAAAGTGTTTGAAACTCTATCTTACCAATTTCAAGGTAACCAACATTGATGAGAAGGCCAAGGAATCAAAAGGAATTTCATCAAGAGCAAAAAGCCGACATTCAGACGATTCAGGACCTGGTGAAAAGTGGGGTATCTTCAACTTTGCCAAGAAGATTACGTAAGTCTGTTCCATATGAAAAGAAAACAAAAAAATAAGATATATAAAACATCTTTAAAAAGTGCACAAGAAACGTAAAGTTGATAGAAATCTCTTTACTTGTCCAATGAGAGGGATATCCAAATGCGCAAAAGGTGATAGGACCTCCACTTCTGCATTTGCTTCTTCCCACGTCTCCCTACTTGCCCCTTCTGCAGCAGACTCGCCCATCTCCATGTAACCAGCTGGAAGTGTCCTACAAGTGCAAAACCAAAGAACAGAAACAGTAAAAATGGTGTACGTCAAAACTATCTCTGATGTTGCATCTTCTTTTAGAGGAACAAGTTGGAGAAGTATTTTTAGCACTCGTAATATTTTTAATCCTTGATGAACTTGTATTGGTAAAATCTGCGTACCAAAGGCCAAATGATGGCTGAATTTTCCGCTTGCATAGTAGTATTTTATTTTCATGCTCAATGAGGCAGCCTACAACCTGTATTTGGTAATTAAAAGAAATAAAGGGGAAACAAAAGAACATCAACAAGATTAATAAGCAACAATGTTTGAAGAATGTCATTTACATATAGATGCATAAATCAAAAATTGATCAACATAATTGTGAAGATAATCATATTTATAACTCAATTAAGTGGAAGAAGGTCCTCCATGGCGCAAGTGCATAATGACAGAAAGTAGATTTTTTGTCCAAACTACTATTGTATATGGAGAGATCACTTTAATCAGAATATAAGCGGTTCCTCCCTATTACTTCCGAATAGCAAATAAACGTTGTCCGCACATGTTAAATAAGTTAGAGAAATGAATTGTTGATTTATGGGATTCTGAGATGTACGGTTACTAGAAACTGATCTCCCGGGACAAGAATCCTCCAAAAAGAACAATCTGCAGTAAAACATGACTAACATCCATATTTCAAAATTACATATTATACATCAAAATTTGTTAAATATGCTCTTAATAAAATAAAAAACCAATGTTAGCCATAAAGCAAACTAACTCAGACAAACAGTAATATATCATAACAATCAGTCAATCCATGTGTTTATCAAAATTTGTCACATGCACTTCGGCATCAAAAAGCCCTTCTCAACCATAAACAGTATCACTAATAATCCCAGAATTGCAACGTGTAAAACAACGCAACAATGTTATAACTTCATGGGCATGTTCAACAGAGAAAGGATACGACACATAATGCCACAAACATATGCATGCTTACCATCTTTGGGTTCTCATAGGCAATCTTCCCACAAGATGTGCAGATGGCCCTCATCTTCTCCTCCCCATCAGGTATCTCATGCTTTGTTGGGCCACCACACCACTGGCAGAAATTGATCTTCCGTGTACTGCCCTGCAGAGTGGTTATAAGTTATAACTAAAACAAACTGAAGAAGGAAATAAGACCTATACAAATACACTTGAGGAAAGAGAAGGGACTGGGAATTATGGAAGGAACTGCAAATGAAAATTTTCCAAAAAATTTAAACTTAAATATACTTATTTGCTGTTTTGACAATAAGTCAAGCGTGCAACGAACAGAGATACATTGTGGCCATAAACATTGTTGCTACCCAATTACACCTATCTTGCAGATCACTATCTGATACCTTGTTTATTGTGTCTTCTTTCCCAAATACAGTCTATTAGAGTTCCATCAAATGCAAAGTCACATAAGTCTTGACTCAGGATGCTCAATACCCAATTTCCGGTTAGCATATTACAACTCATGAATTGATAAAATCAAAAGGATATGCATATCAAACAAACAAATTCAACACTAGTTAGCACATCATTCAACAAATAAGAAAATTCAAAGTACCATAACTGCCTATAGAACACAAGAAATGCCATTCAAGGCACGCGAATGACAAACATAAGTAGACAAGCAAACTTACACATGGTAGAGAAAAAATAACTAATGAAAATAAAATTAAGCACATATGAGCAAAAGAAACAATGTTAAATTACTCAATTATCAAGAAAAATTGAATCATCATATATAGCAAGCACTAATTACAATCTAATAATATGAATATTCACTAGTAATTTAATTACATTCTAAAATGTTAAAGTCTAATTGCCGAATCAAAAGAAAAAAAAAAAGATCTTTCAATTGGATGAACATTCAAAAAATGCAATCAAACCCAAAAAGTCTCGAGGCCTAAAATATAGGGCAGCTCGGTCCACAAAAACTCTGCGATGCACGGGTCCAAAAAAGGGGATTATGAGGTCACACAAATAATATAAAAAGAAAGAGGCAAAGAAAGAAAGCTCACAGTTGACTGAACAGCCACAGATGAAGAAGACGAAGAAGAAGAAGATGAATTCTCAGTCGGGTTTGACTCAGAATGGGTTAAAGACATTCTAAAACCTCTGCAACTACAACAAAACAGAGGACCCTTATGATAGTGGAGCTCAAAAAAGTCAGCTTTTTTGGATGATGATGATGATGCTGTAATTGTTGTTGATGATGCAATAATGGTTATGGGTTTTCTCGACTTGGTAGTAGAAATGAAAGAAAAGCCAACACAATTGGCATGGTGAGGAGGCTTCTTCTTCAATCTTAAAGAAACAAACCCAGCAGCAGCAGCTGAAGAAGATGATGATGATGAACCAAGAATCTGTATGGCTTTGAGCATTATTGTTGTGGATGTATGAATTTTTTTATTTTTTTTTATTTTTAAAACTTTCTATGTTGTTTTGACCACTCGTTGAGTTGGCCTAATGGGCCTATGGCTATTTATACCATATGTGAACATTAGAATTCTTGGATTTGCTTATAGATTTTACTCAAAAGGTATTTTTAGTAGCTGGATTTATAGACTAGTCGGATTTATGATTTATAAAGATTTAAGACTTTTAAATTTGAGCCTATTAATTCTTATTATAAATTTTTTTGATCCTTGAATAAATATAATGTGTTAGTGAACACCATCACATCACAAGATAAATTGAGAATACTTTCTTACAAAAGTCAGGGTGAAATTCATTTGAAAAAAATATATATATAGTCCGACTCAATTGAACATCCAGCCCAGAACGTGCGAGAGAGCCGACAACAAAATTACCTATGGGGCTAAATAAAACAAAACCTTTGACTCCCGATATGTATATATACTTGTTACAAAATTCACTAATAAGCAGCACAGAATTGATAATATTGCTACTTGTTTTAATGGCCTTCTGTTTATTCTCAAAAGGTACAGTTTCTGAACTATGAAAGCATCAAGATACCAAGAAAATGGGCACAACAAAAAGTGCCATTAAATTAGTACACCATCAAAAAACATTTGAATAAATAGAGTTCTAACTACTATCATTACATATTGCCATGAAAGACACAATGTCGAAACCATAGCCATCTAGCATCAATGCTGGAGATCAGGCTCTCATCAATGCATTTCCTAAAACGAACTCTTAATACTTTTCTTGTGGCCGGAACACGTGTACTAACCGGGAAGATAATTTGATGCGAAGCTGTTATAGCTCCAACAGACCAAGAGATCATAAGCTAATTCAGTACCAGCTTATCACACAAAGACTGATATGCTGCGCTGCACATCTTGAACTTCTCTTCTGCAACAGCCTGCTGATGTCACCAAGTTGTTAGTTTTCCAGCAGAAATGGAATTGAGATTACTGTAAAGATTTGAGATTCCATCGATATAAAATGTACATGCCTCATGACTCGAGAGTACTAAAAGGCAAAACTAGACACTAGCATTTGCCCATCAGAATTACCTGGTCAGTATCAAGCCTCGGAGTTCAGATGATATTTTAACATTCAAAACATGAGATCAAGGAGTTTAGATACATAGCTTACGGTAGAGATGTTGATTGCTGAGACATAAATTTTTGCATCAATACCAAACCAGTTGAGGATTGTCTACTTGTATGAAGGTACGGATAAAAGATACTGGTTGTTCGAGACAAGGCTTCCACAATATCCCCCAAAAGAACAAGTTAAAAGAAACAATGGGAGGAAATTGGAAAAAGAAAAGGAAAGCAAACAGATTACCTTTGAAGAGCCTTGGTGGCGATCTGGATGCCATTTCAAGGCACATGCTCGATATCTGAAAATGGACAAAATCCGGTGCTATATAAGTGAAGAGGACTACCCTGTTCTCTCATAAATATGGAGATTCTAACACAAACTTCAGAGAAGTTTAATCTTTAGCAGCTAATATTGAAGATGAGGATAGATAAACCTGATGAGAACTTACGCGTTTTTGACATCTTCCAGACTTAAGGGACCTGATGCACTCAACCCCAGGGCCAGCCTATCAGAATTCAGATCTGCCTCTGAACTATCATACTCTTCTGACTCATATTCATCTTCAGACTGATATCTCCAATTTCTATGATTCCTAAAGTGATTAGAGTAGCCTGATGAATACTCTCGTTCCGAGTCTTCATATGTGAAGGACCAGTAGAAGTGTTGGTTTCCGCCAAATGCAGAACGAAAAATAGTCTCAACATCAAAATCATCATCTTCACAGAACTGGAATCCTCCTGAAAAAATTAATAGTCTCATAATTAGTTTCATGCAGAAAAGACTCGTAACCATTTGTTTAAGTGTATGTTCATATATATACAGACAGAGAGTAAGAGAAGTAGGTCAATGATTTGAGAATTTTTATGTTCCAAACAACCAATATTTGCACATTCAGAAATGTTAACCAACAATTTACTAGATTTCACCCATTCATCAGACTCCACTTCAAGGCCCAAAAGAAATTAATGAGACAATAAATTAATTAAAGAAGAAACTTCCATCAATAGAAGGATAAAATGAAGACAGAAGAAAACTATACAAGCACATCTCGTTCCACATAATTGATGTGAAGACTGCTAAGATGATCCTCCACTGTAAGGAAATGTGTTCTAATGGTTTATATCCATACATAGATCCGCAAGAGACAACAATGTTTCAGTCCTGAATTCATATGTAATACTACTAATAACATGGTACACTTACTTCTACTCCATGCCTTGGGTCCTCCGTTCCTTGACCTTCCCCCTCTGTTTCCATTACCCCCGAAATCTTGTCTGAACCATGAGTTATTTTTGCTTGAAGAAGTGTCATACTCATCACGATCATACTTCCAGCTCTAAACCATTGAAAATTCAAATTAGAAACATAGAATTATAACAAAATAATCAGGTGAGAGGAAGAAACAGAAACTCCTAGGGCCACAAGCATGTCTCAAGAAGGGTCCAAACTAAAATAATATTAGCATATATTACATTTGTAGAGTCCAAAAAAAGTGAAATAGGTACTCAGACTACAGTTATTTATTTCATAAAACTGGTGTGTTAGGCTCAAGCCTCTGGGTGCTAAATTCATATGCACAATGTAGATGGTGAATTCTTCCTTAGAAGGAATGGGGTCATGGACCCATCAAATACAAAATCTACCAAGCTGATCTATTTCAAATTTCATTCCCTATGTGAGTTATACAATATTATAGTCTCCTGCACACAGCGACGACTGATGTTCAGTAGTGAATCATTTTCAAGGATAGTACTTCAATTTTAAATTCTCTTAGAATTTATATTAAGTTGCTGTATTTCCACATAACGAAAATACTTATGAAGCTTGAGGGATGAGCATTCTCATTTCCATATAACCACATCCAAAAATGCTAGCTAATGGTCTACAACAATGTATCACTCATCGATATGAATCTGACAGAAACATACTTCCCCAACTAGCATCACGGTAGTTGAGGACCTAATGGAAAAACTAATGACTACTTGATGCTAACAGACAGATAGGTCAAGAATAAGAACCAACTGATCATGCACTTCATAATATCTATCTCACAACTCTTCTTATAATAATGCTCCCTGTTTTGATGACTCAAATCTTATCCTTCCCCAGTGATTGGAATGAGTAATTCTACATGCTTCTTTAGCATATTTAGATAGGCAGATATACACTTAACTATACCCCTCGTGCACGCGAGCTAAAATAAAGGAGAACCATACTGACATGCCTAACCAGCACTAGAAACAAACCTCGATCCCACCCAAAGTTCAAAACCCCACCCTCCAAACACGCACACCAACAGAAAGACCCACGTGCATCAGCAGAGGTGGAAAAAGTTACTTCTTTTTGTGTTTTCCTCTTTTTCTTTTGCTCGCAATAATGTAAGTACAGAATGTTAACACTTCACATAGTAACCTGGAAAAGCTGCTCTGCAAATGCACTGACATTTCTCAGCAAATCCTGTTTCGCATGCAGCTTCTGAAACCTCTTATTATAGTTGTTAAACCTCTACACATAAAAACAGTCACCCACAGCAAAGAATCTGATCAGCATCAAAGAAAGAAAAGTATGCAACCATGAAACATAACACAATTGCTAAATCAGAGGAATACACAACCAGCAAATCTATTAGAAG